>CAJQZJ010033594.1:577978-603435 GCA_907164525.1 Lophiomys imhausi | reverse complement strand
CTCCTCCTCCTCCTCCTCCTCCTCCTCCTCCTCCTCCTCCTCCTCCTTCAGAGAAATAGAAGCAGTTTAACTGCCTAGGCCTGAATCAAAGTCACTTTCACCTGCTTGGAACTTTTGAGTCACCAAATAGCTGAACATTCCCAGGTTTACTCCCTGGCCATCTAATTTCTTTGTCAGACTGAATGTCTACTGTGCCTTTCAATATGTGAGAGACACGCAATTGCAAGTGGAACAGAAAAAAGGAATGGATGGATGGAGCTGAGGCCTCCTCCCGTGACTCTGTCCGTTTGATTAGTTGGCACTCAGGAAAAGTCCTTGAGCATAGAACAAGAAATAACTAGCCAAAGAGATAATTTGTACTCTAGAAGAAACTTCAGGCATCAAGCCCAGGAAAAATGCCATCTTGTTAGTCATTGAACCCACAGCAATAAGGAAGAGGATAGGGGAGGTGGGCACCTGTCTGGAAAGTTAGTCCATAGTAGAATTTGCCTTTCACTCTCTGAGTCTGAGAAAGAAGTCAACTCCAGCCCAGCTTTGAGCTCTGTTGCTGGTCTAACCCTCTAAATCCCACACCCTGTTTATCTAAATAAAACTACCAACATATGCCCATTGCTCTATGGGAGGAGATGTGGGTCTAAGGAAGCGTCGATCCTTAAGAGTAAAAATGAAAAGAAAACACAACAAAAGAATAAAAATGAGAGGAAATTTTCAGAAGCACGAGAGTCCAACAGAAGACACTGCTAAGGCCAGCATTTGCACAACACCAAACAGAAAAGGACTCAAGGACTTCTCTATTCCAAGTTCCCCATGGATACCAACAATAACGATTGTTCTTGTTTTTGTTGGAGAGGATGACCGAAGCTCTGGGAAGAGGGAACTCAAACTCAAGGGAACTATATTCATGTATACCAATTCTCAAATTAATTTGCATAACTCATCTTTTAAAGCAAAGAAAATACTCAAGTTTTCGATGCAAGATGTGTTTTCGTGGAGGAAACAGCTAAGCTTCAGCCTTATTAACAGAACCTGAGGCTGCCACCACTCCAGAGCACCTTCAGATGTTTGCAGAGATCAATCACTGAGAATAATTGAATGTACCAAAAACTTGCTCTCAAGAGAAAGATGCTGCCCATTGGGACAGCTACTGTGCTAAATGTCAACCAGTGCAAAGTATATGACAATTACTTTTGCTACCAGCAAATGCTGACTCTGTGTTAGGTATAGTTAATAATAGAATATTCTGTGGGCAGAGAGAGACATATCAGCACAGAGAAACTATTTTAACCATGATTGAAATGAGCACTTCAAAAGCCAGTTCAGAACACTCCATTCATATCTAATAGAGAAACAGGATGAACTCCAAAGTCACTCATTGCTCATTGATCCAAAATAAAAATAATTATTAGTTGGGTCTCCTGAAGAGAGTGATATGTTGCTTTGCATGATGTCCAAAAATTTTATGTGAATATACCAAGTCGCTTAAAAAGTCAGGGGACCTCTCAAAACTAGTTGTTTTAGCTCCCAGCAAAGGTAGCAGTGAGGCTTTTGTCTCTGTCTCCTTAGACATACCTTCACTTCTATCAATCACAGTGTGGGGATTATAATGGTCATATGGATATGGCTGAAACCATGAGAGGATCAGAGATTGTCACATTATGAAAGCAAAACTTTTGTGTCTGTCGTGAGTGTCAATTTTTTTCATTAGATTAAAGCCTTCCCCACCTTATTTCCCATGGTGCTCAAATACTTAGAACATCACCGAAAATGTCAAAATAGTTTAAGTTGATATTTGTCATTATTATACTAACAAGGGACCACAAAGAAGTGCTTAGTGATTTCTTTACTGAACTGGGGCCACATTAACTAAATATGCTTTCTAGTAGAATATGTTTAAATGAATATATTTTATGTGTATATTATGAATGTGTATATATTTCATACATATATAACATATTGCCAAACTGAAAAGATCTCTAGGGCTATGGACTGATTATGGGCTATCACAGCAATTAACAGAGGAACAATGCAAACTAAATAAATGCCTGCTGATGATCTCACTTTTAGTTTTCCAAGGAGAAATTCCACATGCCTCTATACGGTTTCTCTCAATAAAACACACTGCAGTACCTAAGTATGTACAGTACACCATTCTACACAGAATGTTGAAATTAACACAGTACACTGGGCTAATTTAGATGTTTGTTTCGTTTTGTATTTGGAATAGGAATGTTTATTAAGTTCTCCAATTTTAATCACAAGCATTGGCTCACATATCCACTACTACAGGCAAACACAGAAAAGCTCCATCTAGACGGACCATTTGTGTTATTCTTTTACACCCATAGCCAGATAACTACCACTATTTTTCAAAACTGACCCATTCTTCACTTTGGTAGCTTATCAGTGCTATTCCATAGAATCATACAATATGTAACCTTTAGGACTGAGCTCTTTAATTGAGTATGATTTCCTTGAGATTGACTCAAATTGTTGTGTGTATCAAGAATTGTTTCATTGTATTTCTCTGGCATAAATGCCTAAGAGTACAATTTCTAGGTCCACAATAGTTAAATGTTTGGTTTTAGAAAATCTGCCCAGCTGTGTTTCAAAGCCAATACACTACTTTTCATTTCCTACTTTCAATGTGCAAGCAAGCTGGTGCAAGCAATCCCATACTTGCCAGCACTTGATGCTGTCACAATCATTTTCTAACCTTTCCCAGTGCTGATATGCAAGCAGAGATATCCTTCCTGCACATTATAACTTCCATTCCCTGAGGACCTGGTGACACTGTGTACATTTTCCATGTCTATATTCTCTTTAATGAGCTGTGTGTTTGTTGTCTTAGCTTACGTCTCTGCTAATGTGATAAAACACTGACCAAAAGCAACTTGGTGAGTGTCTTGGTCACTGTTTTATTGCTATGAAGAGACACCGTCACCAAGGCAACATTTATAAAGGAAAGCATTTAATTGGGGCTGGCTTACTGTTTCAAAGCTGTGGTCCATTATCATCATGGCAGGAAGCATTGTGTCAGGCAGGTTGGTGCTGGAGAAGCAGCTGAGAACTACAGCCTGATCCACAGCAGAAGAAAAGACACTGGGCCTGGCATGGACTTGTGTGAAGTCTTAACGCTCACCCCTAGTGACACCCTTCCTCCAACAAGGCCAAAACCTACTCCAGCAATTGCCATATCTCTTAATTCTTATAATCCTTTCAAACAGTTCCACTCCCTGGTGACCAATCATTCAAATATATGAGCCTATGGGGGCCATTCTTATTCAAACCTCCACGGAGAAGAAAGGGTTTATTTCATCTTACACTTCCAGGTAACAAGACAGGAACCAGAAGGCAGACACTGTAGAGGAATGCTTTAGCTGGCTTGCTCTCCATAACTGGTTGGGCTTGTTTTCTTATTCAATACCTGCCCAGGGTGGCACTACCCCCAGTGAGCTGAGCCCTTCCACATCAATCATTAATCAAGAGATTATCCCAGAGATGAGCCCAGAAGCCAACCTCATGGAGGCAATTGCTCAATTAAGGTTCCCTCTTCCCAGGTGATTCTAGATTGTGTAAAGCTGACAAAAAACTAACAAGCATGTTCAGGTTTTCTCTTTTTCTAATTAGACAGCAACTTCTGTTATTTCATTTTGTGTATGTTTATGTGCCCTTAATTTTGAGAATTTATGTACATTCTATTTTATATAAATCTTTTGTGGGTGTCAGAGTGCTATAGAAGCCACATTTGATCCTGATTTAGAAAAGCAGATTGTCATGCAATTTATTGCCAAATGGATGGATCTAGAAAAGCTCATCTGAGTGAGCTAACCCAGATGCAGAAAGATGCACATGACATGTATTCTCATATAACTGGATTTAAGACAATATAGTACAGGATAACTATCCTACAACCAACAGACTGAAAAGAACAGGAACATAGACTTTGTTACCTGTTAGTGGGACACTTCATCCTAGTGGAGCTGCCATGTAGGCCCCCAGTGCAAGAGAAAGCTCTTATCCCTCAATGACTGATGAACTGAGGGAGCTGATATGTGGGACACCCCACACCAGAGGAGTAGGACAGGTTGAAGAAGGGGGAGAGGGTGGAAGGATGGGACCAGGAGAGGTGGAGGGAGGGAACTGTGATGGAGATGTAACTTGAAGTAATAAATAAACATAATAAAAAAAAAGAAGATTGTATGGCTTTAAAAGAGAAATGGGGAAAGGAGAGATGGTGGCATAGTTAAGATAATGTATAGTTCTAGCAGAGGCTCCAAGTTCAGTTCCCAGCACCCACATTAGAGTTCACTATGACCTGGAACTTCAACTCCAGGGAGATATGATGTCACAGACCCTGCAGGCACCAGAAGTTACATGTGCGTGCACACACACACACACACACACACACACACACACACACACACATAAAAATAAAACTAAATCTCTCATTCCCTCCAGATGAGGATGGAACTGGGACCCAGGAGCATCACATGATTTGTCCACATCAAGCGTAGAGGAAGATGAAGGACTTGAGTTCCCTCCACAGGAGGAACAGTTCTCCTTTCTTCACCTCAAGCCTGAAATTGCAAGCTAGCTCAATGATTGTTCTGACCCTCTCTCTACCTCTACCTCCATAAGACAAATAGGAATGTTCAAAAGGCATTTATGCTAAGTCCATATTGACCCTATACAGCCACTCAGTGTCAGTGTCAGGGTGGTAACTGCAGTGTGGCCCCATAGTTATTTTGACTTATAGCATTAGTGGGAACACCACTAATGTTGTAAATAATAATAATAATAACAACAACAAAACAATAAATGTTCATAAGTAGAGGAGATTCTGCCCTCCTATGCCTCATTATCCTGGGCTAGCCTTAGTGTGCAACCAATGTGCACATTAAACTACTGAGAAGAACATAAATGAGATAAAGAATGAGAGAGATTTTGAAGAAAGACTGGCCATTTTCCTGTTTAATGCTACTCCATTCCTACAATTTGGAACTGTGCAAAGGGCTAAAGGTTGAAAGATGCCCCAAGCTAAAAAGAATACCATGGCACACAAAGAGTAAGGGGAGGGGCCTGCCTATACATTTCTTCTCTTGAGTATATACTAACAATTAGAATTGCTGGGTTCACAGATTCTTCGTCTTTTCCATGTTTTATGGGCCTTCAGGCGATCTCTATTTTCATCACTCTTTGGACTTCTTTTTACGTTTATTTGTTACTTCAAGATACATCTCCATCACAGTCCCCTCCCTCCACCCCTCTTAGTCGCACCCTCCCACCCTCTTCTTCCACCTATCCTACTCCTCTGGTGTGGGGTGCCCCACATATCAGCCCACCTCAGTTCAGCAGTCATATGAGGGCTAAGAGTTTTCTCTTGCACTGGCGGCCTACATGGCAGCTCTACTAGGACAATGTGTCCCACTAACAGGCAACAAATCCATGTTTCTGCTCCTTTCAGTCTGTTGGTTGTAGGATAGTTATCCTGTTCCATGTGGCTAAAATCCAGTTATAAGTGAATATATATAAGTGATGGCATGTAAATCTTTCCTGGGTCTAGATTAGCTCACTCAGGATGAGGTTTTCTAGTTCCATTCTTTTGGTTGCAAATACATGATTTCCTTGTTTCTGATAGCTGAGTAGTATTCCATTGAGTAAATGTACCACAGTTTTGTTTTTAATCCATTCATCAGTTGAGGGACATCTGGGTTGTTTACAGTTTCTAGCTACTACAAATAAGGCTGCTATTAACATTGTTGAGCCAATGTCCTTGTGGTTTGATGAGGAATCTGTTGGATATATGCCCAGGAGTGGTATGGCTGGGACTTGAAGTAGAGCTAATCCAAGTTTTATAAGATATCACCAGACTGATTTCCATAGTGGTTGTACAAGTTTACACTCTCATCAGAAATGGAGGTGTGTTCTCCTTTCTCTACATCCTCTCCAGCATGTGCTGTCATTTGAGCTTTTGATCTTAGCCATTCTGACAGGTGTGAGATAGAATTTCAGAGTCATCTTGAGTTGCATTTCTCTGATGATTAAGGCTGTTGAGCATTTCTTCAAGTGTCTCTCGGCCATTGGAGATTCCTCTTCTGTTATTTCTCGGTTTAGCTCTGTTCCACATTTTTTGATTGGATTATTTGGTTTCTTGGTGTTTAATTTCTTGAGTTCTTTATAGAATTTGTATATTAGACCTCTGTTGAATGTGGGGTTGGTAAAAATCTTTTCCCAATCTGTAGGCTGCTGTTTTGTTCTAATGATAGTTTCCTTTGCCTTACAGAAGATTTTCAGTTTCATAAGGTCTCAATTATCAATTTTTGGTATTAAAGTCTGAGCTATTTGTTTTCTGTTCAGGAAGTTGTCACCTGTGTCAATGAGTTCGAGGGTTTTTCCCACTTTCTCTTCTATTAGATTTTGTGTGTCAGGCTTTATGTGAAGATCCTTGATCCCCTTGGACTTAAGTTTTGCGCAAGGTGATAAATATGGGTCTATATACATTCTTTTGCATGTAGACATCCAATTGGACTGGCACCATTTGTTGAAGATGCTGTCTTTTTTCCATTGTATGGTTTTGGCTTCTTTGTCAAAAATCAAGTGACCATAGGCGTGTGGGTTTATTTATGGGTCTTCAATTTGATTCCATTGATCAACTGGTCTGTTTCTATACCAGTTCCATACTGTTTTTATTACTATTGCTCTGTGGTGTAGCTTAAAATCAGGAATGGTGATACCTCCAGATGATTTTTTTATTGTATATGATTGGTTTAGCTATTCTGGGTTTTTTGTTATTCCATATGAAGTTGAGAACTGTTCCTTCAAGGTCTATAAAGAATTGTGTTGGTATTTTGATAGGAATTTCATTGAATCTGTGTATTGCTGCTGATAGGATGGCCATTCTTATTATGTTCATCCTACCTATCCATGAGCATGAGAGATCTTTCCATCTTCTGATATCCTCTTAAATTTCTTTCTTCAAGGACTTGAAGTTCTTGTCATACAGGTCTTTCACTTGCTTGGTTAGAGTTACCCCCAGGTATTTTATATTATTTGTGGCTATTGTGAAAACTATTGCTGTTTCCCTAATTTCTTTCTCCTCTCGTTTATCTTTTGTGTAAAGAAGGGCTACAATTTTTTGAATTAATTTTGTACCAACAACCTTGCTGAAGGTGTTTTTTCAGCTGTAGGGGTTCTCTGGTGGAATTTTTGGGGTCACTTATGTACACTATCCTATCATCTGTGAATAGGGATACTTTCATTCTTTGGTCTTCTATACTAGCTGTTCTAGCATATATGGAATGGCCCCTTAACATGGTTTTAATTTTCATTCCTCAGTAATTATGTGTTATGGTTTTCTGTGTTTATGGATTATTTGCCTTTGATGCACCTGGGCATTTTCCCCAAATTTTAACTGGACGTGTCACCTTTTTCGGTTTTGTAATAATTTGTTATAGAATCTTTCTTTATACAAGCCCTTTGTCAGATATATGTTGCAGAAAGGATTGGATTTTTTATTATGTTTCATAATCATACCTATAAGTTATTTTAGGAGGGACTTTGTTGTTGGGGGGGTTGTATGTGAATGTCTGTGTCTTCCAAGTTTACCAGTTTCTCCAGATTCTCTTTCTCCTCCTCTTGTCCCTTTTCTTTTTCTTTTTTTCTCAGAACTTTGGGATTTCCTTTATGGGCTGCTGCTATCTAGATGATGGCTTCCATGTGGTTTAACTGGAACAATGTGGCAGCCCATATCTACTCAAAGAATTTCTGTGTTTTTAAAAAATATTTATTTATTACTTCAGGTTACATCTCCATCACAGTCTCCTCTTTCCACCCCTCCCAGTCCTGCCCTCCCACCCTCCAACCCCTATCCCTTCCATCCCACTCCTCTGGAGTGGAATGTCCCTACATATCAGTCCCCAGCCCCAGTTCAGCAGTCATATGAGGGTCAAGAGCCTCCTCATACACTGGGGCCTACAAGGCAGCACCACAGGGCAAAGTGTCTCATTGACAGGTAAAAAAGTCTATGTTCATGTTCCCTTTGGTGCATTGGCTGTAGTATAGATATCCTGTACTATATGGCTAAAATCCAACTATAAGTGAATAGATGCTATGTGCATCCTTCTGAGTCTGGGTTAGCTCACTCAGGATGAGCTTCTCTAGTTCCATTCATTTGGCTGCAAATTGCATGATTTCGTTGTTTCTGATGGCTGAGTACTATTCCATTGTGTAGATGCACCACAGTTTTTTAATCCATTTTCGGTTGAGGGACATCTGAGGTGTTTCCAGTTTCTAGCTATTACAAATAAGGCTGCTATGAACATAGATGAGGAAACTTCCTTGTGATTTGGTGAGGAATCATTTGGATGTATACCCAGAAGTGGTATGGCTGGGTCCCAAGGCAGAGCTATTCCAAGTTTTCTAAGATATCGCCAGACTGACCTCCATAGTGGTTGCACAAGCCTGCACTCCCACCAGCAATGGAGGAGTGTTCCCCTTTCTCCACAACCTCGCCAGCATGTGCTGTCATTTGAGCTTTTGATCTTAGCCATTCTGACAGGTGTGAGATGGAATCTCAGAGTCGTCTTGAGTTGCATTTCTCTGATGATTAAGGATGCTGAGCATTTCTTCAAGTGTCTCTCAGCCATTAGGGATTCCTCCTTTGTGAATTCTGTTTAGCTCTGTTTCCCATTTTTTGATTGGATTATTTGGTTTCTTGGCATTTAATTTCTTGAGTTCTTTGTAAATTTTGGATATTAGCCCTCTGTCAGATGTGGAGTTGGTGAAGATCTTTTCCTAATCTTCAGGCTGCCATTTTGTTGAAATGACAGTGTCTTTTGCCTTACAGAATCTTTTCAGTCTCATAAGGTCCCATTTATTGATTGTTGGTCTTAGATCCTGAGCTGTTGGTGTTCTGTTCAGGAAGTTGTCACCTGTGCCGATGAGTTTGAGGGTTTTCCCTACTTTCTCTTCTAATAGATTTAGTGTGTCAGGCCATAACAGGTCTCTGCAGGACCATAGCATATTATGGGTTGACCAAAGGATTCATGAAGTTGACTCTTCCTACAGTCCACAACACGGAAACACCCTTACTGCATGAGAAGAGAGATTTAGCAGGGACGGGTATGTGGAGGGCTACCCAGGAGCAGTTCTCCACTAATAAAGTTGTCTTTTCAAGAATAAAAAAAATGTTTAAGCTGCACTGAGATCTTTGCTTTTATTCCATAACTTCTGCCCACCATAGAGTTGCGAAGATATTCTCCTAAACTTTTTCCAGAAACTTAACAATTAGATATCTAGATAGCCATATTTAGCCCTGCCTTAAATCATTTTTAAGCATCAAGGAAAAAAGAATGTGATTTTTTTTCTCCCATAAGGGTGTCCCACCACTCCAGTATTTATTGAAGGTGTTTTCCCCATTGAATTAACTTGATACATTTTATTAATTTCATAATCTCTATTAACCTTGGTTAATGGTTAGTTAGTTATTTGCACACATGTGGATCTACATCTGTGCTTCCTATTTGGATCCATCCACGTATCTGTCTGCCCTGGGTCTAGCCCTCCACAGCCTGGCTTATCATGCCTGTCCAGGAGCTTGTGGAATCAGCTGGTATAAGCATTTCAATGCTTCCTTTTCAAAAGTGATTTGGTAGTGCAGTTTTCTTGTTCCTGTACAAACATTAAAAATATGCTTTACAATTTTAAAAAAATGCTACTAGGAATTACAGTGTGAACCCTGACAAATCCTTCAATAAACACATTAGCATATACTTAATGCTTTTGTGTTACTGTAAATAGTATCCCAATTCTTCCAAATTGTTCATCCATAAAAATACAGTTGAATTTTTGCGTATTAATTTCATTATCTATAACTCTGACATTAACTGATACCATAGTAAAATTATCTATATACCTAGGCTGCCTATGAATAAGAAAAGTTTAAAATGCTCATTGCTAAATTTATCAGTTTTATCAGTTCCTACAGAGTCTTGGGGGGAATGGGTCCCTTCCTAAACACACAATAGCATCTCGACTACATTTTTTCCGACTCTTACACCTTTTGTTTTTTATTTTCTTGCTTACAATATGATATTAAACTACAGATATATTTGTTTTCCAGGCTTAGAAATAATCAAATTGTAGTAATTAAATGTAACGTTAGTGCTAAACTTTAGTGTTGTAGTGTTTAGAAGGAACCCATCTATAAGATGGAGGGAACTTCCTCCCATGCCTGGTGCACTGCATGCAGGGGCGTTGGATTTTTATCAGATGCCTTCAATGCATCTATCGAGATGATTTTATTACTTTTTCCTTTTTCCCTTTAATTCAGTACTTACACTGATTTATTTTTTAATGGAAAAATCAACCTTGCTTTCCTGGAACAAATCCCACTTGATCATGATTTACTACCCTTTTACAATATTACTAGATTTAATTTGCTAATATTTTGTTAAAGATTTTTATGTCTGTTGTCATAAAGGATGCCATTTTCTTGTTTTGTTTGGATTTTGATAGATTTTAACATCCAGACTATACTTGCCCTTAAATTGGGAACTATTCTTTCCTATGTAATTTTCCTATCAAATATGTCCTCAGGAATAGTTTGGCCTGGGCCTGGGGTTTTTCTTTATAAAATGGTTATTAATCTCATATTCTATTTACTTAATTATAAAAAATTATCTTTTCCAATTTTTTTGCCAGCTCTGCCAAATCATTTTTAAAGACTTTTTCCTTTTTGTCTACATTAAAAAACATTGTGAATGTATGTTATGCCTTATAATTTTCATAATTGTGGTCTAGTTAATCTTATTGTTTTGTATTGTATTTATTGTTATAAGAAAAAGAGCCTTTTATTGGACTAAAAGGGGGAGCTCTTAGGGGGAAAAAGATATACCTTAAATTTTTTTTTAAAGCAGAGAGGAGGGTGAGAGGGAAGAGAGTAAGAGGGTGGGACTGGGAGGGGGAGGAAGGAGGGGACTATGATTGAGATGTAATTGAAGAAATAAGTAAGTGTATAAAATTTTAAAAAACTTTAAAAATTTATTTAAAAACATCTTAAAGTCCGCTTTTGTCCATTGCATCGGGATATGTGGTAATATCTCTTCATTCTTGGTGTTCCAATTTTCTCTTATTTTCTTTTGAGCAGCTTATCATTGATCTCCAAGTGTCCAGCTTTTAAATGTCCAGGATTTTTCCAATTATTCACCAATTTTCTATTTTACCGATTTCTCCTCGATTTGGTTCATTTTCTCAACTTTATTCAGGTTTAAATTTTCATCTTCCACTTAGGCTTTTCTTTTGTAATATAAGAATGTAAAGCTGTAAGTGGCCTTGTAAACATACGTTTCACTGCATCAGAAATTGTTATCCTGTAGGTATATGTAGGGGTTGATAGATTAATATAAGTTAGATTTAGTGAATATCTAGGTTTCTGATACAGTCTCTTAATCCGGGGCATGAAGATCAACTTGGCTGTGAGCAATTAGCTTATCAGCTTATGGATGAAGTCACATGAAACAGAGGAGTCTCTGGACTGAAAAACAAGGTTGAAGCCAGGTGAAACAAGGAAAGTCTTTATGACCTGGCATTGTTTTCAGCTGCTAAGGGGGCAGAGCCCAAATTAAGGTGAAGCAGGTGGAACAAGGAGCGATCCTATTTAAGGACAAGTGGATAAGAGAGGTCGTGCTAAGGGCCCCCCAATACTGGAGAGCTCTGAGAGTCCTGCTGAAGAAAGTGCTGGTGAACTGATGGCCGGATTTCCCTGAGGCAGAAAGAAGCTGGTGAGCAGAAAAAGCCTCGGCAAGACAGCAAAAGGCCAAGGACTAAACCCTGTGGCTCAGCTTTTGCCTAGAGGGGTTTGACCTGTCTGAACAGTGGCCTGAACGGAACTGTGGCCAGCTTTAAAGACTGAGGCAGAGCAGCAGAGTTGCTGATACAAAGGAAATAAGTTGGCCTACAGATGGCTGAGGTCTCCCAGAGAGAAGAAAGCCTCAAGCCTTATTTAAGGTGAAACTTCGATAGCCAATTTACCCTGATGAACCTGCGTCTAAGATATTCCAGAATAAAGACTGCTAAGTGCATTAAAGGGTCTACCCCAGAGACTGTGTTCCTGGTGACCGAGGACCTGCCCCAGAGACTGTATCCTTATGAAAATAGTTGTAATAGTTATCAATAGGTTTAGTGGTTAGGTCTTAGGGGTTATAGGCATTCATAGGGGTTGTAGGAATTTATAGGAATAGTAATTAAGTGTATTTGTTTTAAGTGAATATAGTTATTAATAAACAAGTGTTAATAATTAAAAAGGTTGGGTTACAGGTATAGTCTGTATTTTAATGGTGTTCTCTCATAAAATCTCACCACCTGCAAATTCACAGGTTCCATCTAAGCTCTTGTGTTACTCTGACTTTATTCCTTCTTGTTTGTTTAAACTTAATAGTTTAATATTTTAGCATGACATATAAAATGAAGTTAAGAAAGGAGTTTGTTTCTCTATATCATCCAGGCATGTTTATCTTTCCTGGCACTCCTCTTTTCTGTCTGCGGGTCTGAGGTCCCCTTTAGATCTTTGCATCTCATTTTCATAAGTGTAGAGCACTTTTGTATTTCTCATAGTTCAATTCTGCTGAGAGTTCTCTGCTGAACTCTCAAATCCAATGTTATTTTCACTGAAGACAATATTCCAGTTTGGTTGATTGGTGATGGTTTGTTTTTTAAGATGTGATTTTTTTCTATCTTCTCTCTCTATTTCTTCCTGAAGAGAGGCCAGTAGCAAATTTTCACCTGTATTCAAAGTTTCCCTGGGCCTGCTCTAAGAGTTCTGCCCTGTGTCTCTGGTTTCTTGGAGTTTGTCTATGGTGCACTGTGCTACTTTCTTTGTATCATTCTGCAACACTTGTCACATCCAGCTTCTAGCTCTCACTCCTTGGCTCAATGGAGATGGGTGACAAAGACTGCTAGTGAAGGGGTAGTAATTCAGGAAGGAGCTCTAAAAGACCTACGGCCATCCCTTTCCCCTTTAACCTTCTCTCTCTGCCACCCATGGTTAGGGGATTGGAAGGAATAAGGCTTGGAAGGGAGGTAGAGGTAATAAGTACTGCACAATTAATTAGACTGTAAAATGAAATAAAGTCGATAATTTAATGAATTAAATTCAACACATATACAAGTGTACAGATCCACAAACAGACATAATTTTTAAAAATATTCCTCTACACTTTCACATAAGATGTGAACAAATTCATGCCCACACTACAGTGACTCAAGTATTGAAAACTGCCATCTCTTCACTAACAAGCCGTACAGTATGAACTTTGTAGCTGTACCACCTGCCTGAGCAGCCTGGCTCCTCTGCTCTTTAAAGGGATGACCTTTGATAATTTGCTTAGTTGTGTTTCTGTATTCTGACAATGACTCACAGTCGTTACTCACATTTAAACATGCCGGGCTTCCAGAAATGTTCTTGGCATCTCTAAGCAATCAATAAACCCTATGATTTTGTTGGTGATGATGTATCTGCCTCCATTGTCCCTTACCACCCTCAGACACCTACTTAAGTGGGAAAGATGACAGGCAGCTGCCTGCTGAAGGAGGCAAACTTAAAAGCCTTAAGCAGTGCAGCGTGAGTGCCCATGCTGCAAGAGAAGCTAGTTTCACGCCCTCATTTGAAGGCATCCCTGGAGGCTACTTTCCACCTTCCCAGACAAAGGAGTGAACAAGCAAGTAAAGGATGATGATTTCCAGGGGCTGGTCCCCACCCCCTCACATCAGGCCCTACTCCCATAGGCTGGCCCACACCCCCACAGGCCCACCTCTCATGGCTCCAGAGAGTGGAATTGAGGAACAGGATCAGACCTCTGCTCATCTGTGCATGAGGTCACAGAAAAGCTTATCACTGGTCTGAGTTAGATCATGTGTTAGCAGTTTTGGTGAAATAGCCAGTTGTGAGGATGGAAAGAGTTTGTCAGATACCTGACAATGGCTGAAACTTTTTGTGAGGCTTTTTTTTTTCTCTTTTTGCTATACCACTGAGATGCTTCAGCAGTAGTTGTGGGTAGAATCACGCACTAGAGGGCAGGAACTGGAGACTTCCTTCCAAATGTCCTGGATATCCCACTGCTGGATTAACCTCATAGGGTTGCTAGGCTATCGATGATGTTTCTTAGCCCACAGTTTATAAATAATCACAGAGAGACCTGATGGATTTTAATAAACCTTAAGCCTGGGACTGGGCAATCTTAACCTTGTAAGCTAATTTTCTACTGTCCCTGATAAAACCACATGGTATTTGCATATATGTTCCATGTTGGCTGGTCTCCTGACCAGGTTGCTCCCTGCTATGTGTGTTTTCCTCCATCTTAAACCATTGCATCTACCTTCCTCTTCTCTCCTCCTGCTTCTCTGCCTCCCTCAGGGTTTCTCCTTCTTCTGATCTTTCTCTTGCCCCCAAAAGCCCTAGAACCTTAGTTCTAGCAACTTTAATTAACCAATCTGAGATGATATAGAGACAAGAATTACAAAAATCATTTTGGGTACGTGACCGTGGGCTCGTACAGTAAGACAGGAGACAAGAAATTAACAGTTGAATACAAGCAGTTTTCGGATCACTCTAATACCTCAGCTTGTATTTTCGTTATTATTTCTATTTGCATTTTCAGGTCTTGAACAGTCTTATTCATCTCCTTCACCTGTTTGATTGTATTTTCCTATATTTCCTTAAGGTACTTATTCACTTCCCCTTTAAGGGCCTCTATCACCTTTATAAGGTTATATTTTAGACCATCTTCTTGTGCTTTGACTGTGTTAGGATACCTAGTGCTTTCTGTAGTAGGATAGCTGGGCTCTGGTGGTGCCATAGTGCCCTGGCTCTTGTTGATTGTGTTCTTACACTGGCCTTTAGCCATCTGGCTGTCCCTGGTGTTCCTGATGAAGGACTCCTCAGGGAGTCAGGCAAAGCCTTGGGCCTGACAATGCAGCTGGGGAAGAGCCCGCTGCTTACCTCTGGTAGCTATGCTCCAGGAGGACCTGAATATTCCTGGGGTCCCTTAGGCCTCCTTGAGAAGGAAGGCAGAGCTGTGGGTCTAACAATGAGCCTGGGGGGGGGGGGCAGACAGAGTGTAGCTCACCTCTGCTGGCTATGCCCCAGGTAGTCCAGGAAGGCAGGGAATTGGTGGGGAGTGGAGTCTCAACTGGATGTTGTTCCTGGAGTCCCCCACAGGCCTCCTTGGGAAGGTGGGCAGTTGGGGTTGGGGATAGCATGCAGCTCACTTCTGATGGCTGTGCCTGAAGGTAGATCCGGACCTACAAATTTTGTGTGCATTTAACAGTCAGACTTGGAGACTCCCATGCCATTGATACTTTATTACTGGAGAGTCCTTGTAAGATTACCACGGGAATATCTTGGTGTCATTCCATTTCACCACTTGATAAGCCATGCTAGGTGAGGTGATCATATTAATTTGTATGAAAAACAGAATAGAAACCTATGTTTCAGTCTTAGCTATGTATTAGACCAATGTATTTAACTAACATCAATTTCAGATTTGAAGGACAAACTACAGTGTTTCACCAACATGTCAGGACATAGGAACAGAGGTAGGAAAAGGATCAAATTTTCAGAAACACATACTGTCCTGAGACACTACTGATCTCTCCTGAATACTGGGTGGAGTGAGGAGGCCCTTTGTCTTTATCATCTGTAATGCTGATCAGTAGGTTAAAAAAATGTGATGGTCCATAAAGAATATTCCCTAGAAACACTACATATCAAAAGTGTTTAAATATTTGGGCGATTCTAACACACTTCAGACTCATATCTTTCTTGAATTTGGAGGAAACAGTTGAAATAATTTGCACCAACAAGACACAATTTTCCTCTTAAGAGAGGGCTTACACAAATCTTTCTACATGGCAGGTGGAACAAAGGCTTACCCCTGCCAGGTCCAGACCTGTCCCTATGCAGTTCCATCTCTAATGGATTAGGTAAATCGGGCTGATTCTCAGGTTAATGCTAATCCCACTAGGCCAGAATAAGAACACTGCTGTAATTTTTAAGCCATATTTGAAAGAAGCTTTAATAAATACTGGCTAGGATGATAGACACTTGCCAGGTCCACACCCAAGTTTCCCAGAGAATGGCTGTGAATTACATTAGTCCAGTACATTTAAAGGCAAAGCCCACAAGGCTACATACTTCTCACCTTCATCCAATAGGGGCAAGCACACATCTTGAAGTACTTTTTACCTATGTACCTCCCACCTATGTTCCATCAAGCACATCCTGTACAGTTGGGCAATGAATCTTCTTCACAGAAGTGAAAACATGTAGCTTGTTATTTTACATGAACAACACCTCCCAGCATTCCAGGAAGTTATCTGTCCTTGGGCAAGTGGGGCTTACAGGTTAGAGTTATTTTCATTTTATGGATCTCTTAAGCACAGTAATTAAAACTTAAAACATAACCTTAGCCCCTCACACTAGCCTCAGGCCCACTGACTTCTGAACTGCATCATTGTCCATTCCTCTAGATCCTGTAAGTTTAGAACCCACACATTGAAAAGAAACCTATTTATGATGGTCCCAGCATGCATTTCATGTTTTAAACCTTCCTCTCTTTCTCTCTCTCTCCCGTGTGCGTGTGCATGTGTATGTGTGCATGAGTGTGTGTGTGTGTGTGTGTGTGTGTGTGTGTGTGCATGTATGTATAGGGTACTCAGGTCAGAAGACAATTTTGAGATAGGGTTTGTCATCTATACCTTGCTGAGATGTCTCACCTTGTGTCTGTGTCTGTTGCTGTGCTGTATACACCATACTATCTGGCATGTAAACTTTTGGTCAGTTCTCTTGTCTCCTCCCCACTTTTCACCAGAGGAATGCTGTGACTTGGGATGTGCCACCCCATGCAGCTTTTCACATGGGTTTCAGGGATCTAATTCTGATTGCCAGGCTTGTATGGCTCTACCACTTTTATCCTCAGAGCCATGTCCCCAGCCCTCTAATTTTCTTTATTCATTCTATTTCTACTTAGTCTGAGTTATTAATTGGATCCCATATTGTTCCAAATGTCTTGCTTTCATCTCTTTATTCACATTCATATCTCTGTCTAGAATAGTCTAGAATATTCTTCTGTTTAATTACTACATACTTGAATTTTTTTTTCATCCCTCAAGACTAATGCAATATCTTGTCCAAGATAAGCTATTTTACTTCAGGAACAGTCTTTGTTTACAACCATATGCTCAGTGCCTCAGCTTGTTCTTGGAAAATATTAAAGCCTAGGTGTACTGAGAGATGAGCGTTAGGAACCCAAGTTCTCTCTGCTTAGGAAGGACTCAGTCCTTCTATGACTAATACATTTCCCTTTAAGGTACTAAGGAGTTGATATATGTTAATCAATAATAAAAATTATTTACTCTCTCTTTCTTAAAATTTGGTGTGTGTGGTTTGTGGTATATAAGTGTGTATGTTTATGTGTGTGGTATATGTATGTGTGTATGGTATGTGTGTGGTTTGTGTGGTGGGTGGTGTATGCACATATGTGTGTAGTATATGTGTGACATATGGTGTGTGTGTATGTGTGTTTATGTGGTATGTACATGAGTATATGTGGTCTGTGGGTCTGTGATGTGTGTGTGTATGTGTGTGCTTGTGTTGTACATGTTGTGTGTGTGGTATATGTGTGTGTTATGTGTATGTGTGTGGTCCATTGTGGTGTGTGTGTGTGGTATATGTGTGTGTGTTATGTGTATGTGTGTGGTCTACTGTGGTGTGTGTGCATGTGTGGTATGTGTATGTGTATGGTGTTTATGGTGTGCATGTTTTTGAGTGTATGTGTGATGTGTGTGTATGTGAGATATGTGTGCATGAGTGTGGTGTGTATGTGTTGTGTGTATTCCTGTGTATATATGTTGTATATGTGCGATGTGTGTTTGTCTGTGTATGTGATGCATCTGTGTGTGGGTGTGTGTGTATGTGTATATGCATATGGGAATTGTTCCTCAAATCATAAATTTCTTGAGTCAGGACAGGATTCAGATTAAATTACTTATTGTAGAAAATGTGTTTTCACTGATGACTGAATGAGTACAGAACTTGCTAAGAGACTCTAAAACTTTGAGGTTCCCATGAGCTTGTCCCTCAGTTGGTACTGCACAGGATATAAGCAACCTCCTTTTCTACCCACTGCCAGGTCAGCACTGCACTCAGCCCTAAAGGCCTCAGTGAGATGATGTATGTCATCTCTCCAGTTTACAAAGAACTGCCGCCACTTTGTAGGTACTAAACTTCTTATAAATGTTATATATAAGACAACTAAGTGAAATGACTGGCCAGTTCTATAAAGAAGACAGGAGGAGGGATAAAGAGCCTTGTAAGCTGGCTAAAGGAGAAACACTGACTTTCAAACAGAAAAGAAAATGAAGTAAATAATAAGGTCACACTGTGATTTTTTTCTTTTATTTGGGCTGATAAGTTTGGAAGTATAAATGATTGAGAGAGGGAGAGAGAACCAACTTGTCAATCTGTGTGCTAAGCACTCAGGCAACAGATGGCCCTAGACAGATACATGCTGTAAATATCTAGTGCTTTATATCCTTCTAGAAATGTGCCCATAAAACCTCCTGATGACAATAGAGCTCACCGAGGATATGAGAGAGCAAGTCCAAGAGCAACTACTGTCAAACTCAACTGTCATGAGTAGGAAAAGTCTGAAGGAGAAAGCTGTGTTTGGATCTCACTTGATTAGGAGTAGCCTGTCTCAATTCTCATCCCCAGCATCACAAGGATTCTTATGGGTGTGTATCACTCCCCAGACCTTGTGCATATCAGAACTACAGCTCTGAGAGAGAAGGTAGACTACATCCCAACATTCACAGTCCTGGAGCAGGGATGTGTTTCAGATCTCTGTTGGAAACATATGACTAGAATTGAAAAGTTTGAAAATTAGCACCGTACAGTGATATCTCCCTTAGTCTATGGCAAAAAGGATCCCCATCTTGGGATCAGACTGTACAGAACCATCTCTAGAAGGTTTTCAAAATCACATTTTACTCTGACTTCAAATAAAACACATAAAATATACTGTCAACACAGTGATGAGAAAAGTGTGTAGAATTGTTATGCAGAGAGGAGGATAATGGTACAGAGAACAAGGAAGAGAAAGTGAGGAGGAGAGGGATGGACTTCCTGTGATGGTAAGAGGACAGTGCTGTGAGCATGGTGGTACTCACTGTGCACACACGTACAGCTTAAGTGCACATGCAGAGCTTGGGTTATTCAAACCAATGTTCTCACTGTCACTATGATGTAACTGGACCAGTGCTAGATTCCAGGTACAAACTGTGAGTCGGAAATAAAAAAAATAAAACAAAGTCATATTCTAATGGCTGACAGACAGGTCCTGTGTTGAGGATATGATAATACCACTGTCAACATGAGTGCTGAATGACCTAGAAATGTGCAGCTTGAGACCACGCAGCAGAGATGTCGTCTGCACTGTACCCCAGCAGTGCTGCTACACCACAGCTCTTTTCTTGCTCACGTTCTGAGAGACTTGTCCCTGGACAGTGTCGCCTATTTGCTGTCAGGCCATTATGGTCAGGCCCACCAGTCAGATGACAAGCCCAGTTGAGAAGGTTTTCAAAATCACATTTTATTCTCACTTCAAATAAAACACATAAAATATACTGTCTGGTATATTCTCAAATTATGCTCTAGCCAGGTTCTAATGACAAGGGAAATGTACCACAGTTTCCTTATCGATTCTTCAGTTGAGGGACATCTAGGTTGTTTCCAGTATCTGGATACTATGAATAAAGTTGCTATGAACTTAGTTGAGCAAGTGAGAAGTTGAGTTGAGAAGCAGCTGAGAGTTCTACATCCAGATCCACAGACAATAGGGAGAGAGAGAGCCACTAGACCTGGCTTGGGCTGTTGAAGCCTCAAACCCTACTCCCATTGACAAATTTCCTCCAACAAGGCCACACCTCCTAATCCTTCTCAAATAGTGTCACTCCTTGATGCTAAACACTCAAATATATGAGCCTATGGGGGCCATTCTTATTCAAAGCACCACTGTGTGAGGAGGACAAGTCTAGGATGAAGCACCTAGAAGAAACAAATCTGCTAACACTTTAGTCTCAAGTTTAGCCTCCAGTACCCTGGGAAGTAAGTTTCCACACACAGAGAAATGGAAGCCATCACTGCTGTATCCTCTGGGTCATGGAGTTTAAATTGTCTGTGATTCTTACCTTCCCTTAGAAAACCCTTTCTGCATATACTCAGTGCTCAACCTTCCCATTATAAAAACCATAAGTAAAAAGCTTCCAAAGCACAGACCAAAATAACCCTTGGCTAACTTCTTTCTTTCACATATTAACAACAAGTACTATTTATTATAATACAAAACACTCCACCTGAAAGTATAGTAGTGATGACCTGGCCCTGAGAAGGATATGGGGGCAGGTAGTTAGAGAAGGAGGATAGAAGAAGGTTGCTGGGATATGACTCATGAATGTTGTATACTTATATGGAGTTGCCCTGAATATGAATGTTTATTATTTTTGAATTTTAATGTGATTCTTAGCAAGAACTATGTTTTCTCTTCTGCAAATCCCAAACAACTATCTTTATATTTACAGAACCTCATATTATTTGAATCTAATGCATCCCTCTTCGTGTAATGTTTTTCCTAACCTCCCCTTCAGGTGGACATAGAGTAACCGTCATCTAAATCTCCACAATTCCAGTCCTCTTTAATATTCTTTTCACATACAGATATTTAATGTTAAAGCGGCTATGACCCAGGCTTAAGGCCAGAATACTTGTGGCCTTTGACTCATTCCTTTCCTCAGATAATGTCTACAAAAAAATCTCACAACTGTTTGTAGTAAAGATACTCTACCCTCAGGTAGCCCTGTGAGTTGAATTTTTACCTCATCAATTGTAATCCTCTCAGGTCTCCCTCAGGAGTCATTAGTGGTAAGACAGTAACTTCTAACTTGACCAAAATCCTATATATGACAATTGTAAAAACCATTATCCCATATCTATCTTTGAGAAGCTCAACCCATACTGTTGGTATGCCTTTTGGGACCCTTTTTCTACTAGTCCACAAGTTTCATCCTATATTCAAATATCATTAATGTCTCTAAGTCGGCCTCATGAACTGCCTCATAGTCCTGAAATTCTTTGCATCACTGAAGCCATGAATCCTAGTTTGTCCTGAGTGGACGGCCTTAACACACTTGGTGATCCCTTTGGGTTGCTGAGGATCACAGCACATAGCTGTGCCTTCTTTATCTGCACCCCAAAATGCTTTCAGTGAGAGCCTTGAGAAAAATAGCAGCCAAGGAAATGGGGGCAGGTGAGAACAGTGGGGGCAAACTACAGATGAGAGGACAAGGGAAAATAAATCAGGTTAATAACAAATTGGAACGGAAGTACTAGTGAGAAGAGAAAGAAAAAAAATGCCAAAATGTAAGCCCAGCTGATTTGTCACCAGTCCTGATGGCAAACAGCATTTGTATTTTTCCACTTTAAATACCTAATTAAACTGTCACTTAAAAAATATGGAGCAACAATTCTCTGTTGTTGGATGTCTGCTTATTAACTGATCAGCTTTTGCAGAGATGTGAATATTATTTAGAGGATCCCATTTTTCCCCTCACAATGGTTTCTCATTCAGTGAAATGTTAAATTACTCACAAAAACTTACTAATTAAACTGGCTGTAACTGCCACTATTAAAATGTGATGGCCAATGTAATTGGCCCAAAAGCAACTGCTAATGTCTCATTCATAAAGGAAAGGCAAATTAATTTTATAGCTTCCTTTTCAAATTCACAGTGCCTTCCCCTCCTTCTGCTCCCCATCTGTCATTCCCATACTGCACTGACTCTTTCTCTGCTTCTATGCAACTCTCTTTCCTGGTTTCAGAATTCATGGTGACACTGAAAGGCCACTCACATCACCCCTAACAGCTGGGGTTTCAAGACAATCACACGTGACTCTAAGGATGATGCCAAAATTTAAGTGCAGTTTCTTCCCCACTAATACTAAGAAAAAGCATTTGCTGTTTTCCTATCTTAAGTACTAAAGCCATTTAAGCCTAGAAGAGTCCCTTCCTGCTATTGGAAGTCTGGTTATTCTGATTTGCCTTGGCAGAGCTATCAATGTAGAGATGGTGCTGCTTCCCCTGCAGAATGGTCTAATTCGATCAAAGTCATAAATCATGATTTTATTGCTACTCATCTCCTTTATCCCATATTGTCCTCTGCCAAATGTACACGTGGGCATATATGTGCACACACATATACATATGCACTCCAAGCTATCACAATGACTGGCCATAAACATCTTGCTACGAATCCCCACCACATTCCCAGTTCCAATCAAAGCATTTATTTTTATCTGACTTTGCAATTTCACCCTAACTTCAGTCCTACTTAGCTGACATGCTTTTAAACACCTGTGAAAAATTCCTTAAAAGCTGGCTCCTACACTCAATACTTTTGGACATTGATTGTAGTCACTTCAAGCATCCCTTGCCATCTGCTGAGACTGTAAGACTCTAACCAGTAGGTTATACATTTTCAAATGTCAAAACCAAGCTGTGTTGAACAAACCTATAGGAAGCATCTCACTTCCACAAGAACCTAGCTTCCTCCTTGTGAGCTATGTTTCTATGGGCCTCATAAAGGGGAACTGCAGAAGCCACAAAAGTTATTACACCAACTCCTCCTGGAATTCAGGCACAGTAGTTTTCATTAGAAGAGAAACTTGACTCCCACAAACCCACAATCCCTGTATCAGCACCCCAAACCTCCACAAGCTATGATTGTGAACATGAAAGAACTAAGAAAATTAAGTACAGTAGTAACAATCCTGAGTGGTCAGCAATTCTAAAACACATGAATAATCCACAAATTCAGTACCTCCAACATGTAATGAGAAACATGACAGACTTCACCTAATGGAATAAGAAATAAGTCAAATAACCCATTGATAAACTATGGAGGCACAATGTATCACTTTTTTAATATGTTTATTTATTATTTAAAATTACATCTCAATCAGAGCACTCTCCCTCCTCCCCTCCCAGTCCCACCCCTTCTATTAACTTTGAAGTCACAGTTCTCCAGTCTTGACTCCAGATATCAACATAAAGCCTCCTGGGTGCAAAGAAAAGTCTCCACACTAGATTATCACAAAATGTCTCCATGCAATTTAGAAAGCCATTTCGTTTAATCTTCACAATAAACGCTAGGTAGGTCAAACCAGGCTATTTCCTCCTTAAGAAGAAACCAGAGCAAATCAGAGACATCAGCGAGATAGATTCTAAAATCCCCAACACACTGGCCAGTTTCAGTCAAAAATGCCAAGAGACATTCTGGTTGGCTTAAGCAGGAGGGGACTTTGTAAAGGACAGAATCATGTCACTGACAGAGTTCCTAGACACTGCAATTTTCTTGCTGCACAACCAGTCACAGTGTAGACCACCATTACCACAAAGCAATCAAACTGAGGAGCTTAGCTTGCAGTCCCCACTGGCCTCACCACCTTGCCTTACTGTGGGTGTCACTGAGGAGGGAACTGAAGACCCCTGCCACAATGCCCTACATGCTCAGACACCTCCACCACTGTGCATGCACATCCGCCCCAGCCACACGTGGCTCACATCTGCAGTCTGTTTCCTGGAATTGGCAGAGCCTAAGGCACTTGCCTACACTGAAAACTGCAATGACTGCATTAATGCTTAGGCTTGAATACTGGCTCTATTCCAGTCTGTGGGTCCAGTGCACGTTTCATAAGAATAAAATGAGACCAGCACCGTATGAGTTTTGTTTTTTTTTTTTTGAAGATGGAAAGCAGTATGTGAAAACATCTGACCAGCTCTTAATGCATGTCAAAGTCAAAGGCATCAAATAGCTTTCCAAAATTTGTGCAAGAGGAAGGCTAACTATCAAAGATGCAAGCAGAATGAGCAAATCTGCAAAGCCAGCCAAGGTCAACATTATCTCCATGCCCGGCTTCTCCTAACTGAAGGTCCAATACAACAATGCAGAACACAGTAGCTGAATGCAAGTTGATCTTAAATGAATATGAACACCCCACCTCCTTCCACAAAAGGCATACCCAGGAGATTATTAATCCCTGTCCCCACCAATAAGCACTGTGTTCTTCTTCTAGTTCAAATGTAATCTTGCCTTAAATCCTATAAGCTATCAGTAAATTATGTACACGGGCATGCTATGTAATGACAGAGCATCATTTGGAGAGTTCATCATGGAGAAAACACCATGTCATGTATCTAAACAAACTAAGGTGACTGTGACATTCATAGGCAGTATAACCTGATGGAATGTCATATATTCATTTCTTCGTTACATGGCACATGACTGCACTCATTCAGTAGAGAATTAGGTGAAAGAATGATTGGAATTAGGAAGCTCTGAGTTTGTATTCCCTTTCACTGAACTCTAGAGATTAACCAGAAGCTTCCAGCCCACCAATTAGTAGTCCTTGGCTATCTGGGCTACTAAAAGGGTAGGAGGGTTGGGGCATGGAGGTGGGCTCCATGCCTACTCAAGATATATTCATAAGCATTTCATTTCATATGACCTTGGAATATAATAATTTCAACATGTCTAGCATTCAAATACTAGGATTCTCATTGCAATTACTAAATGAATACCTAAGTTTGGATATTGCTCTTCTACTCCCCATATCCGTGAATCTGGTGTAAATTTCTCACCAATAAAATGTGACCAATTCAATGTGACTTCTTTGAGGAGTGTGTGTGTGTGGTGGGGGGGGAGTATTCACTTGCCTAATTGGCACTTAGTAACTTAAAAATTATCAGATAGGGACTCGGAAGATGGCGGCGACCTACACTGACGCATTCTGAACGCGGGAAAAAAGAGCCATAAAAAACACAGAGATATTGGGCACTGTGCAAAAACCGGAGGGGCTAGACCCCCCCCCCAACACTCACAGCTCCCAAGGGACTGTTAAAAGTCCCAGGGCAAGGCTCTCCCCATCTCTCACAGACACGGAGGCCACTAAACGCGGGATTCGGGAACTCCCATTTGGAGAGGCGCCTGGTAAGATCGATCCCAACTTACAGCAGGCAGAATCAGGGTCCATTTGGCCATAGATCGCTGTCCTATTGGGCTCCCCACACATCAGGTTGAACTTATACCCACTTAGGAAAGGTTGCGAGATAGTGGAAGCCTTAGCAAGGAACAAACAGGGAGCTCAGCGGGTGGTCCGCAGCGGCTCGTGAAGCAGGAGGGCGGGAGGTTCCGAGAGAGCGCAGGAAGCAGGGAACACAAAGGCAGGCGGGAGGGGCCAAATCTCGCACACACACTATAGCTGGGGAGAGAGTACGGCAGGCAGGGACAAATCCCCACCAGCCCACGGCAGGTCATCTGGGGAGAGAGACAGGCGTGGGTGGGGCCAGG
>CAJQZJ010033594.1:526831-562978 GCA_907164525.1 Lophiomys imhausi | reverse complement strand
TACAATCTTATTTTTGCACAATAAACAATGGTCAATACCACTTTAGCCAAATAAACTACTAATTTTGTATCAATATACAAAGGTATAAGGGCATATTCAATAATCTGCCCCTTCTTCTTGGACCTTCCTGTGCTATGTCTATATCTCATTTTTCTCAAGCCCATGCACTCCTACATAGGAGAGGAAGAAGGATACAGAAAAGGAAAAGTAGGAATTCCCTGGGGCTAACCTCCAAAACCCATTAAGACAGGACCATTTATCAGCCTGTAGTCTCTTCCCCTAAATATCAGAGTTTTCAGTTATCCTTCAAATAACCAAAAAGAAGGGCGGAGAAACACCTTCCCCACCCTCTGGGCATGGGACGTCGCTCTCTTAAAGTGACTTCCTGCTGATTTGGGTCATAGTAGACCTGTTTGGGGCCCGAACCCAAATGGAAAAAATGGTTAAAAATGTTAGTACACTCCTTTTATGTTCAGTCCTTCTGTTCTCAGCTGTTCAGGTCAAATCTTTTATAAGCACCCCAGTTCTGTGTATCTCCATTTTGGGGGTAATAATTATAATATCTATATTACATTATTTAGTGACTTTTTGCCTCACCTGTCTACTACAGAGGAGTTCATTTTGATTCATCATTTATCCCAGTACCTATATCATAATGATAGGTGTATACAATTCATTTAATAAACACTGAATTAATCAATGAATTGAAACATTAGTAGTCCCTACCCCTAGAGTCATTGCAGATGTGGCTGCTGTGTCACATATGCATCAGTAGATGGCAAAGAGGAGAGAGGCTATGTTTACATTCAGTGTTCTGACATTCCTGGAAAAAAAGACAATTCAGAGACCCACATCAGCTTGGTGCCATGGAGCCCAGTAGGGAAGCTAGCCTATTTTGACCATGAGTCCAGCATCAAGCAAGCAACAAAGGTGCTGCTAGGATAGGAAGCAAGTCAGAGACTAAGGAAGCCCTGCCAAGCCCTGGATGAGGGGGTTGCAGGTGAGCCAGCCCTGAGAATGTGAGTGTGGGAGAGTCAGCCTTGCCTTTTGTCTGCTTGGTGGTAGTATTGGAAATTGAGAGATCCCCTCCCTTTGGTCCTCACCACCAGTGACAGACAGGAGATCTGACCCCAATGGGGTCACAAGAGCATGAGAGCTGTCCCTGCCCCTCACAATCAGCAGCACTTGGGAGAGCAGGCCCTTCACCTCTCCTGGGCAGCACACTACAGTTGGCCCTGGATGTAGGTGTTGTGGGTGAGTCAGCCCTGAGAGAGTGAGTGTACAAGAGACAGTCCTGCTTTTCTATCTGCTTTGTGGTGTTGGCAAGGGAGAGATCTCCTTTACTCTCTTGCTCTTGCCACAGGCAGCAGGTGGGAGAATTGGCCCTGATGGGGTCATGAAAGCTAGAGAGATGATCCAACACCTTACCTGCTGCACCTCTCAGGAGAGCAGGCCCTGCAACTAGGAGGTTGTAGGCCCAGACCCAGGGCTTTGTGTTGGTCCACCCCATGTATGCACTGCTAGAGAGCATGAAGAGGCCAGTTCCACAGACCCAAAACTACAGGATCTTCATAACACAGGGCAATCAGACAACATATCTGAGAGGAATACCAGTGAGGTTCCAGTATTGACAAAGTAGCAGAAGCCAGAGGCCTCATACAAGACCAAGTTGTCGTTATAATGAACATTTGCAAGCAAAAAACTTGTGGACAAAAGGGAATATTGTGGGACACACTGAGCCATACTACAGTTTACACAATGAGATTTTTTTTTTTTTTATGTGGGGAGAGGTTGAAAGGGTGGACGGTGGGTCTGAGAGGAGGTGGGAGATGAGAGGGAACAGGGTGCAAGATGCGAAGTTCAAAAAATAAAATAAATAAATAAATAAAAAGGAACAAAAAGGAAGCATTAGTAGTTTCTAGTCAAAACCTGGGAAGCTATTGGGTGATATCTATTTGCTGATATCTTGCTCTCCCAAGCCTCTTCTGTGGACTGAATGTCTGTAATCCCTAAAGTTAAGTTACACAGTAACTCCTCCATTAAGGACACAATAAGAACATGGTTATTTCCAAGGCAAGAATCAGGACCTAATGAGGACCTAACCAGGACTTGACGATATTGACACCTTCATCTTGGACATACCAGTCTCTAGAATTACAAGAAACAAATGTTTGTTGTTTCAACAAACAAGTGCATGGTATTTGTGTTGGCAACTAGAACTGACTCAGACACTCTCTGGACGCTTAAAACTAAACTTCCTTGTTCTCTTTGTGGATTTTTGATGGCATGTAATTAGTTCTGGTCAATATATTACAAATGAATATAGTGTTATAACTGTCAGTGGGAGACCAAGTGTTCTCTTCCTTCTCCTCGCTTCCGTGTTAAGTCTGGAACTGAATGCTAAAATCAGCTTTCTGTGCCAGCCTCTGTCCCTGAGGGAGGACAGCAGCAGTGAACACAGCCTCCTAGCCAGCTATGGATCTGGACCATAAGAGGACTAAGCCACAACTCTCTGAGCCACTGGGATTAAAGAGTATAGATCTTATTAACAGCATAAGACAGACTATTGTGAATGAGGCAGAAATAGGAAGATGGCCCCCACCATGTTATACAATGGTGATGTAGTTAATGAAATTACTTGCCTTGGGGATGGATGCTTTCAAGTATCAAGTTGTTTGGGTTAATAAATACCTAGAGCATCAATGGGGCATACTTCTGGATGTGTCTGTGAAGGTGCTTTCAGAGAGGCTTAACGGAGAAGGAAAGAATCAGGCCTAACATGGATGGCTGCACCCCACAAACTGAGGTCATGGACTGAATAAAAAGAACAAGGAGAAAGACAGTCAGTATTCTCTGTTTCCTGACTGCAAGTGCTTCATAAGCAGCTGCCAGAGGCTCCCACCATCATGGGGATCCCCATCACCGTGATTCCTTCACTGTGATGAAGGGTGTACCCCACACTGTGAGCCAGAATAAACCCTCCCTTGAGCCCTTTCTATCCCAATTTCTGTTACAGTGACAAATTATCTCTGTGATAATTTGGTAAGTCAGCAATACACACCATGACTGTGTGTCTCAGGTACAAGTGCTTGAGAGTCAGAACAGTAATTTCATGTGTCATTGGATTCACTTGATAGAGTAGATGCATCTCCTAGGGTTTGCACACTAATGGCCACAAGTGGGGAGCCTGACCAACAGTACTTCATTGTCTTGTGGTTGTGAGATAATTCAGCATTGGTTACCTCTCAAAGCAGTCAGAGAGCCTGACCTGGATTTTCTCCTGGGTCCAATGGTTTGCTAACAATATTTGATGTTCTTTGGTTTGTTAGACACATGTCTATCGCTACATTCACCTTCACATGACATTTTCATGGGCTCTCTGTCATCTGTTCCATGTATGGATCTGCTCTTTTTTAAGAGACAACAGCCATATTGAGTTACACCCCATCCCAATGACTTCATTTTCAATTACCCCTATAAAGTTCTATTTCTAAATAAGGTCACATTCTGACCTACCAGCAATTAAGATTTCAATGTATTTTGAAGAGAGGACATGATTCAGTACACAACACAATGTATTACAGGAAAGAGGAAAGTAGAAAAATTTAGCTATATTGCAAGCAAAAAAGAGAATGGAGAGAGACTGGAGAGATGACTCAACACTTAAGAACACTTACTTCTCTGACAGAGAACTTAAATCTGGTTCCTAGCATCCAAGCGAGGTGGCTCACACTGTGTGTAACTCCAGATCCAACGAATCCATCACCCTCTTTGGGCCTTCACAGACATCTTCATGCATGTGTACACATTAACATGCATGCATGTACAGATACGCACGCACACACATGCTCAAACACACACACACACATAAAAGTTTTTTTAAAAACACCTTTTTAAAATAGAATGGAATAAAGAGCCCACAGATGTGAGATAATAGCAGCAGCTGCTTCTCACACTTTAAGAATAAAGGTAAGAAATGCCATGAGAAACAAGTGATACTTAAAATTGTACACTGCAGTAAGAAGGAAATGATCTGCCTCATTCATAGTTAGAAATTGCTGCATACATTTGGAAGGCATTCAGAAATCTGTGCCAGAAAAATATGGCTATGCAAAAATTAGACTAAATAAATGGTTCTTCCACTGAAGTCTGCTAGACCCAGAGTTTCACAATTAATCTAAGTGAGAAGGGGGTGGGAATAAGGTAGCATAGCTATATTGCAAACTTAGTAAGAACATCTGCACAGCCACCATAGGTGTTGATACTGGTGTGTATTTACCAGACAGTTATAAAGTAACTAGATTGACACAGAAGCAAAAGCTTTGAATCTAGAAGCAAGGCGTGAACAAAGGAGGCCGCTCAGAGGACAGAAAGCTACACTGTCCAGTTTCTTCTCTATGTGTCATCCAAAGAGGAGAGCTAAAGTAACAAGAACCCCACAGAAGGAGAAGGCAAGGGACGTAGAGGTTAGTACAGTGGGGTCCCTAGCCAGGAAGTTCACTTAGTAAGAGCCTGTGACTCCAAATACACCTTGGGTCTAAAGTACAGACCACTCCATCCTGACTCTAGGACCTAGAGCTCTATGCCATGACTTCAGGGAACCTTCACGTTGTGTAAGTACAGCCTCTATGTGGCTAGAAGGGCATACCAAATAGTTAATGAACGTAGGAAAAGATTGCAATACTTACTAGTGTTAATGGCTGGCATCCAGTTATCAGTTTCTTCTGGATAATTAAAAAGCTGAATTTCTTGGCTCCCTGTTGTGGAGACAGGGCATGCTATCAGTGAGCATGAGTGGGAGTCATTTCCAGGCCACAGTATTGAATTGCTGGTACAAAACACTCTAGAATTTTGGGGGGAAGATCTAATAACATTGCCTCTGATAGGCTGATTTCAATGCAGAGATCTGGTTACCGCCCCTTCTGAGGTATTCTCTTGATTGGTTAATAAAAGTCACTGATGGCCAATTAGCTGGGCAGAAAGAATATAGGAAGATGGTACTTCCTGAGATTAAAACAGGAACCCTGCGTTTTACACAGGTTTTGCTCTTTCCTCCAGGAGACATAAGCAGATAGATGTGTTTGAGAACGCTCGAAGGTAATGACAGGCACATGGCAGTTTGGGATTAGGTGGTCCAGTTTAATTTAGATTAACTAATTGAGAGTCTTCCCAGCTAAGGGCTAAGCCTTCAAATATTAAAAGGCATTGGTGTATTTAATTATTGGGAAAAGGACTGTAGCAACTTACAGAAGGTCAGTCCAAGCAATCCAGGGCCATCGGCATCCTGCTAAGCTCCGGCAATTCTCCAGCCAAGCCACCAGCAATTCTTCAGGCCTACTATTACTACTTAAATTACTTAACAGAGTTTTGGTTGTAGGTGGTGTAGGCCAACTTTGGTCCAGGGCTTTTTCTCCAGGAGAAATCAGGCCACCTGCTGCTCTGCCAGGCCGCTGGCTGCTCTGCCAGCCTAATCTTACAGTTTATATTTATTAATAAATAAAATTGATAATTAATTGCAGTTTCAAGAATTCTTTCTGCATTCTTCTCTTATTCTCCTCTTGTAGTCCCATGTCAACCTGAGAGGTACTTATGAACTGGAGTCCCCCTGTTGGGATGACATAGAACAATATCCCCAAATCAACACAGAATGAACATGTAGCTTAGGTAAATAAATAAATAAAAAACAAACAAGCAACATATTTTATTTTCAGAGACTTTCACTCTTACCATCTGTGGTGGTTTGAATGATAATATCCCCTATAGGTTAAGGTAATTGAATATTTGGTGCCCTGCTGGTGGCACTATTTATGGGTGTTATGAAACATTTAGGAGGTGTGATCTTGCTGATGGAGGCACATTACTGAGGTGGGGGGGGGGCTTTAAGAGTATTAATCTGGCCCTGCTTCCATTTTTCTCTCTCTTGTATTTATGGTTGAAGATGTTCTCTCTCAGCTCCCTGCCTCAGCTTCTTCCATGCCTTCCCTGCCATATGAACTCTTGCCCTCTGAAGCCAAAATATGCCCTTTCTTCCATAAATTGCTTTTAATCTCAGCGTTTTTTTCACATCGACAAAAAACTAACTGAAGCACTATATGACCCAGAGTTGAAAATATGCGTTTACACAAATTTGGGAGTTCCATTATAATTAGAAAATGGAAGCAACCAGAGTAGTCCTCAGTGGGTGAACGCATGAAAAACAAAACAGCGGCGCATGCAGACAACTGCAGGACAAACACGAGGCAATGAATATACAGGTAGAAAACTTAAATGTAAGCTATCATACAAAAGAATAATTATTATGTGATTGTAACTGTGTTGTATCTTAGAAATGGTAATTTAATTTCCATGCATTGGGTAGAGAAAATGAAGAGTAAATAGAACACAGGGGATTATTTTGGGTCAGTGGAACTATTCTGCATCAGATTATAATTATGAATATATGGAACAGTGTATCCAGCAAAACCCATAAAATGTGTAGAACAAAAGTGTGGGGCAGGGGAGCCATGCAGCTGTCCTGGAGCAAGAGTAAGTTCGAGGCGTGTCCAAGCCCCAAAAACTTATCTTGAGCCTGGCAGGAATAGGACTGTTCCCTCCCTGCCCTGGGCCTGCATGTCCTGGTGCACATAGCCTTACAACCCCCACTTCTGCTACCCTTGAGGTGGTCACATAGCCTGGTGGCCAGGGTAAACATCTTCTCTCCTTATAAAGTCATGCCCAGTAAACACCTGGAATTCCTCTTCATGCAAAAAAAAAAAAAGAAGGCATTCCCAGTACTTTGGCCCTGACCAATGAAGTAAACTCACCCCAAAAGCCTCTACTAACTCCCTAAAGTTATAAATAACTTTTGTTCTCCCCCCTTTAAACAATCTGTCTCACTGAAGCTCCCCCCCACCCCGAGCAGGCTGTTTCTCATGCGCTCACTATCAACCAAGATTCTGCATTGAACCCACTTGCCCAGGCTAAGCATCACTCACTCATTTCCAGTCCAGCCCAGTGTGCAATGAGCCTGGATACCCAGAGGGGAGGAGCAGACATGGGACAGTACAAACGATTAAACCTAATATAATAATCTATAGTTTCAGTTAATAATAAGGTACCAATATTAGCTCCTCAAGAGAGGTTTGAGTATTGTTTATTGCTGAAACAAAACCCGCTCTGTAATAATTGATATGGCATATTCAACTCATCCTGTTAACAAAATACTCTCACAACAAAGAGAAACAGTTGTGACTTAATTTGGAAATGAAATTTCTCCCATAGACCCATATCTAAATACTTGGATCTCAGTCCATGAACCTATGAGATGGTGGGATCTTCAAGAGACAAGACCTAGTGGAAGGAAGTTGGGTGATGGGGAGTGTGCCTTCAAAGGAAATGCTGGGATCCAAACACTTCTGCTTTCTTTTTTACCTCCTAGTTACCAGGAAACAAGCAGTTCCCACCACCACCTGCTCCTGCCATGGTATCCTGCCTTGCCACAAGCCCAAAAGCAATGATCCCAATTGCCCAGAGCCTGGAAACTCCCTCCATAACTGAGTTACAATAATCCTTTTTTCTTCCTAAGTTGGTTACCTCAGGCATTTTGTCACAGTGACCAAAGGCTGACTGAGACAGTACATGGCCATAAGTTAAGCAGGGTTCACATGTATAGCATTCTACTTCAGAAGCAACAGCTCTTAAAAAAGAAAAGAATGGGTAAATAGCATAAATGTATTCTTCCAAAAGATGAGCCTCTGAAAGTTAGGCACAATAGCTCACATTAAGAAAAAATAGTATCTTTACATAACCAAGTTTAATTGCTTGGCACATTAGCTTCAACCTTGTAGCATGAGTAAGTGGGAATCTACTGCACCACCTTGGCACTGTAGTTCATGACACCAGATTATGGACTTGATGTGTGTGTGCTGAGTAGATCTTCAGTGTTCTCATCACATATTTACAGAAGCTACTAAAAGGAGTGATGGGAATGTTAATTTGTTTGTCTGTGTTAATCATTGTGCCATATACGTTCATCAACACATCATATTGTATACCTCAAGTATACATAATTTTAATATTTGTCAATTATACATCAATAAAGCTGGAAAATGAAAACTAGACCTAAACCTAATCATAAAAATCCTATAAAATATGAGTTCAATTAGCCCCGGTAAATCATAATTTGTGTTCATATAAATTATGATGAATCAATTCAACCCTCAAAATTTGGATGAGTCTGGCTCAAGGGTATCAGAATGTTCTGAAATGCTGCCTAGAAAGACAAACACCCAAGTGTCATCCCAGGTCTACTGACTTGGAGCCTTTTGGGAATTATCTATTCTGTTTATTCTTTGACAACTTCATAATGCATAAAAGGAATTTTGGTCATTTTCACCCTACATTGCCCTCTCTCACCCCTTTCCTTCTTACTGAATCCCCCTGTCTTCCAACACTGACTCAGAAGTCTCAAAAATTAAAACTCAGAATCTCAGTTTACCAAGCTGTCCAGACTCAGAATCACTAAATGGGAATCTTGTAAACATATAACAAATCCTCAAGATGCTAGCTTCCTCAGGTTTTTAATGAACACATAGTATGTCATATTCTGTAACAGAATTCTTGCTCAGAATAACATAACTAATCTCTATAGTCCTTCTAACCCTGGAGGGACGATGAGTTCTGTGACAACTGTGTAATAAACAGGCCCACATTAGGGCTGAGGAAGAGAAATAAAACTACTAACAAAGGGATTGTAAATGAACTCTCATTTTTCTACTGCAAAATCTTCCCTAAGGAGTGGGTGGTACCACTTGAAGCAGTGAGCCTTCAGAGTGAAGAAAGGGATGGGGAAAGGTAACAGAAGGTAAAAAATTGTAAGATCTTTCAGTGGCTCTTTGGAGGAGAACCCAGCAACACAGTGCAGGTAGAGAGACACGGGATGTAAGTCAATGAATCCAGGTGGAACTATTCATCTGCTTTTTCCTAAGGGCAGAAGTTATCATTCGGTGTCTCTTGGGAATGATTTCATTCCATGAGTGTATGTCTCTGGTTTCCTAAGTGAACAATTCAATTGAAGGTTATTAGGCATGACATGCTTCATATTCAGACACCCCATGAATATCCATGGTCATTCTTACAAACTGAAATTGGTGACCCAAAACACCAATAATTTGGAAGTTCAATATATTTATTACAAAGTCAACCAGAGGCAGGGCTAGGCTGAATATCACTGAGATTTATTACACTGACACTGACCTTTCCCTCTATTACATTTAAGTTTATCCATATCTCTACTAAATAGTTCTCTAAAAAATATGTATTAATAGTTATTTCAGTGTAAGTTTCCTGAGAACAGAGACCATATTTAAACAAGATTATAGTTGTGAAAATATTTGATGACTTTAAAAACAACATAATAACTGCTGGGATCATCCTGTCCTTTGTATCTTATTATACAATGGCAGAGGGAAGAGAACTAGGTAAGCTACATTTAATGAACAAATGTGTTTTTCTCGGAAGACTATCAGAATATTAAAGCTAATTTCATACTTATTAAATCAAACTCATAAACTAGGTGTTAGCTTCAACCTTAATTAGGCTTCCCATTTATGATCCACCAAGGAAAATTATGAAAGTTGTACAAATGCAATTATCTCAGTATCACAGGGAACAGAGTCAGGTATCATGTGATGACAACCACGTGGACAGATTCCTAAGCCATCTTCTTGGTGTTACTAGCTTTGTTTTCTTCGGTGGGAAAGTCAGTTCTTTTTTAAAGACTTAATTTTAAAGTGTGTGTGCACGCGGGCGCGTTCGCCAGAAGATAGACTAGAAAAGCGTATCAGATCCATTCCTGGAGTTGAAATTATAGACCTGATGTAGGTGCTAAGAACTGAACTGAAAGTCCAGCAAGGACTGTAAATCATTTAGCCATCTCTCCAGCTCCCGAAGTCAACTCTTCCAAGATTTAAACCACAGGAAGTATATTTAACAGAAAAATAGCATCTCCATCCCTGAGATTACTGCATCCAGTAAATAAATAGTTCATGGCCAGTGACTAGCAGTGAGCTCAGTAACATGCTCGTCAGGTCCATCCACGCCTGCATAGAAGGCACACTCAAATTATGCAGTTCTTATTCCTGCATCACAAAGGGTTTTCAACAGGGTAGCCCTCCTAGGGATAAATATGCTTACTATCAAACCATGAAATGAATTTTAAAATTAAAAAAAAAATTTTTAAAAACCAGCCTCAGGTAGAATTAATAGCCAACAGAGATGTATGAGAAGGAAACAGGACTCCAGATCTTGAAGAGAGAATTGAGTGGCACAGAGTCTTCTATAAGGGTGGTTGAACAAAGCCTCAGGTAATAAGTAACCAAAAAGAGTGTGAATATATGGGACCGGACCCTCTCATTACTGCTTGTCTTGTAGTATGTGCTTGATAAGTACTTGGCCTTGGTTTTAAATGTTAATTTTCTAGTACATAGAATTACAGAGCACAAATTTCTGCAAAATTCCATAAGCAGTCCCTCTGACCCATGGCAGCACAATGTTCAGAAAGGAACTGGTGAATAATGCTCAAGAGGGTCACTGAAATTAGCAGATTTTACCCTTTGGAGGATGATGGAAAAGAGGTTCCCACTAGAATCCTTTTCTTCAATGAGCCTGGATAGTCTTCCCTGCAGAAGGCCTCTCTTGCTATAAAGCTCCCTAGGATGTGTCATCACCTCAGGCACATATTCAAGTTGAAAATATTGAACCAGAGGGGCAAACTTGAGAATGCATGTCTAATTTCTGTACCAGAGTCTGGTGGCTTCTCATCCAGGAGAGGGCATGTCATCCTCTCTCTCTCTCTCTCTCTCTACTGGAAGTGTGTCAATGTAAGGCTTCAAACAGATGCACACAATTCATTTTTGACTCTCCACCTATTCTGTACACAGCTTGACCCCTTTTAAATATCTTATGGAAAAGGCAACAATAAATGAATGCTTGTGGTCAAATATAAGCTGTAATCAGAGAACAAACGATGTTTCCTTTCCTACTACTATTCTAAATGGAGAAGCTGCAAAAGTTATTCATCAGCCAAGACTAGGCATTAGCCAAAGAACATTTTCTCACATGATTCTTTCAATTTTTCTCTTGTTAAAATAAAATGCAGCAAGTTTAAAACATTTAGCAGAAGGCGAGGAAGGGGTTCTAGCTATAAAATGCCTACCAACAAATGTTGACATGCCAACTACATTTGACCTGATATCTGAGTGACCAAAAAGGAGCCTGCCATCATAGGTGCCAAGGGCAAAGCACTTCAGAAAACAGCAGCACATGTCTGCAGGAAGGGTCTACTTGGCATCCCTTATGGAAGGCAGGCATGGAAGCCTAGGTAAAGAGAACCATAGAAGATTAAGTCAGAGGAAAACAACTCTAACTGAAGTAGGCCACACGGGACTTTGCAAAGAGGCTTCATTCTAAGAGATGCGGAACCATTAGAGAATTGGAGAATTTTAGTGAGAATAATATATGTGATCTGGTAGTTACATTGAAATGGTCCAGGTTATATAGACAATGGTATAATAGGTCTGCAAGTGGAAGTAGAAACTAGGACCCTGTCATAGTTTCACAGGTAAGAAATGAAGGTGGCCTGGGCAGTAGAAGTGGCTGTGAGAAAGTAAAGATTTGAATCAAGTTTTGAAGACGCTGTGACTAGGGTGTGTTGGTGGTTTAGAAAAGATAAGGGGAAAGAGGAAATAAGAGTGAATACTAGGTTTTCAGTACTTCTAGAAGAACCTTCATAACAGAAAATATAGATGCTTGAAAATGTGGACCAAAATCTGCAAGATAAGTTCTCTTAAAAATTGATTTAGATTTCCACACATAATTGACAGAAATGCAGAGGACATTTGAGTAATACAAATATCCAAGGGAAAAATTACTAGACTTTCAGCCAGACCCATGCTTATAAATCTTCAGACTGACAGATGTCAAGAAATGGAAGTAATGCCCAGGCTTTGTGACAGAGGCCAAGAAGAGCAAGCTGGCTGCTAGTGTATTTGCTTGTGGAGAAGTCTTTAATAATGAATCCCTCACTGCTAAAAGATGTTGAATGGCAAATTGACAACCTCCATATGATGGTGAACATGCAAAAAGTTTGTCATGTGAGGAATACTTGGAAAAGTTAGGGACATTAATCATGGTGAATGAGAGAGTAATGAGGGGTGCTGCAAGAAGCTGCCAAACTGACGATGTGATAAAACTTCATCTGCTTCATTCTAGAAGACAAGAAGTAGAGCAGTGGTTTAAAAATATAGGGCAAACTACTCTTCCATTAAAAAATTATCCTTCACAATTATTTCCCAAAGGAAAATTTGTTTAGTGAGTTAATACTACCCATTATCACTAGAAAGATTCGTGTGTGCCTTGTATGGCTATCCAACAGAACATGGAAATTTTAAAAATTTCATAAGTGGAAATATGGAAGAAATTTATGTTCTCTAATGCTAGTAATCCATGATTATATAATCCCTCAGTAAACATATCTGGGTAGAATTAATTATTAAAGGAAATTCCCAATGAAATTAACAACATAAGCATCACCAGAGATGCGGTTGCTAAATCTTGGAAATTTAGCACCCAAGTGTTAGAACCAGAGGCACTCTGATCTAATGTATAGGCTATTGGATGATAAAAAGGTAGATTAGGTCAAAGGTCATGAAAGAACTAGACATTCAGGTACTAAATTTCCAATGTTGAACCTAGTAATGATTGAGAATTCCAAGCAAGGAAATAATCCAGTTACTGTGATAACAACTTAAATTCTGGTTATAGAGATGCAGTCATGCAAAGAATGGAAGACTATCATTGCATCCTACACCCCAAGAGCTGTGCTGTGTGTTACTGGATCTCAGAAATGTAGGTACAGAGTCTAAGACAGGGAAAGTGCTAAGTGCTTGTGATCCTTAGCTCTGTGGGTTAGCATGGTGAGGACCCAGCACCCACTTATTGAAACAGACACTGACCCCAGGGTTGCTGCTAAGGCATTCTGCAGATGTGACTGACATCTGGAGTCAGTTTGAATGTAGATGAAAGGAATCACCCTTGGCAATGTATGTCACATCTATTGAAGGACTTAGAAACAAAACTCAAATAACCTAGAGGAAAAAAGTCCTCTGTTTCCAGAGCATAACATCAGCTTCTTCCCAAGTTTCCACCTGGCCAGACTTCACTTCGGGTTCTAAATTTGCTAACTCCACAGTTGTTTGAGACAATTCTTTAACACATGTGAATTAAAGAGCCTGTGTCTACAGAGACAGACTGATCAGAATCTCAGTGTTGTGGGGAGATTGGGATGTTGCAGGTCTACAGGCTATTACCTTATCTTGGGCTGAATTCTGACCCTCCAGAACAGCCACTACTTACTTACCTCTGTGTCAGAATTAATATCTTCTGACTGGTAATTAAATGTCCTTTTGGAGCCTATTAACTTAACAGACCACGGACTTGCACCAACCCCAAAGCTAAGAATGTCATCAGATAGCATCTTAGGCCTATAGAATAGCTCCTTCCACCCCATCTTGCTGTACCTGACTCTCTGGTGTATTTTTGAACCTGCTTTCTTACTTTCTTTGTTCTGTAAAACTATAAACCTCTATAAAACTGCTTCCATATTGAAACATGGAATTTTGGGGTACCTAAATCTGTGCTTTCAGACCATGGTCACTCAAAATGGCTCCAGAATAAACTGTTTTATGTTTACTTTAAGATGAGACCAGTGGTTTTTGCATCAACACATAAATTTCCCTAAATATTGGAAGATCCTGTTAGCTTTTTTGTAGTGAACCCAAACTCTAAATATGCTTTTCTCAAGGTAGAAGAAGGGTAAAATAATGTTAAAGTTATAATAAATAAACTAGTATATTTATTTGAAAGAAGAGAAGTTTACATTTAGGTATGATTATATTTTTTAATTATAGTGTTTTGAAATTAATATAACCTTATTAAAATATTTAAAAATAAATGAAACAGAGGTAGCAAACCTTGACACAACTATTTTTACTTTGCTGTATCTTCTTATGTAATATATATTTAAGTCAACATAGCTTGTATACAACAATTTAGCTATGTGCTATAAATATGTGTGTTATCATAAAGCTATCACAATCCTAACTTTAATAATCACTTAATATCCTAGTTAAATATATAAAACTTTACACAAAAAATTTCCTATAGTCTGTAGGTTATGAGTAACCTATATAAGCTTTGAATTATGAGAGTGGTTTCCACCAAGCACATAGCCTCTTCACTATTTGGATTTATTCCCTCTAAGAAGAGGGGTCGCATTGCTTGATTATAACATACTGAAATATGTCCTGTGAGTTGGTAAATACCCACTGCTTGATGCTCCAAAGTGTTCCCATGCACTGATAACAGGACCTCTTGTTTAAGATGACTATGAAGTCTTTAGGATCCCAGAATGAAAGGGTTAACTAATGACTCATTAAGGACCTCTGAGATCTGTCCTGACACTATGACAGAGTCCTATTTGGTCAGAATCATTGTTAATGGTCCTGTTGTTGTGATTTGTTAATTATGTTGTTAGGGATGGAATTTATATCACTCATCTCATTTCAACGTGTTATTTAACTTGTATCATTGGGATTTGTGCTCTCTGATAATTCTAGTTTCAGAAAAGGCTAGAAATGTCTCATGAAGCTGTCCAAATTCTGCCCAGATTTCCTCTCTACATGTTTGTGACATGTATTTCTCTGGATGCTATCAGTGACAGGAAGACTCTTCTTTGCCACATCACTTCATGCCTCCACATGAGTCAGTCTTAGTTCCTATGGATAGCCTCCCTTTCTTCTATCAGGAGTGAGAAAAGAGGATCTACAAACATTTGATTCATTAATGATGTTATATATGATATTTACATAAATATAAACATATATACATATATATTACTATGGTCCTAGAGCTGTTGATGCATTGGAAGATCAGAAAACAGAATTGTTTATCTGTTTAAATGGTAGTTAGAAATAGTGAGAAATGTTAGAAATTGACTTGATGAGTAAGCTATATTTCTCTCTGAAATAAATACTTGAAGATTTCCAACCTTCATGAAAGAAGAAGAAATACTCATTCTTTGAAGCCTGTGAAATAAGATCCATGTGGGGACTTTATGCTAAACATGGTTTTCCAAAATGTGGTGAAGCCAGAGCAGTCCATCAGACAGGGCTATTGTGTAGGGTGATTCTGCTTACATAGCTGCTACAATAAACACTCTAGATTCAGTGAACACCCAGCTCTGTGATAGAGTTCTTCCCACTGAGTACCCTCTTTCCTTGTAATACACCGATTAGTTTCAAGAATCATTCTTAAAAAAGCAAAAGAGCATGACAGAATTAATTAAATCATTTAAAGAGTCGGTGGGTTCATTTGAAAATAACTAGAAAATTGATCCTCAGAGAAGGCATGTAGAAGAAGATCAAGATGCCACACGATGGCTACTGTAGGAAGAATGACCATAGAAAAACATGCTAATTAAGGTTAAAACATGTCTTTCAATACTCTTCACAGAGGGGAGATAGTATTTTTAACAAAATTGCCATCATCAAAGACCAAACACTGTCTTATCTGAAACTCATCATATAGGATTCAAAGAAAAAAAATCCATTCTTTCAAAAAAACATATTAAAGTAATCTATATGGTAACTACAAGTATATCCATGGGAACTTGGAAACATGGTGAGCAATGAGAGACAGACAGGGAGCCCAAAAGTTATGCTAAATGCTACCTAAGAGTGTAAAAGAAAAGTGATTTTCCATTAGCTGTAGAAATGTCCATAAAGAGAGTCATGAGCCATTCTGACAGGTGTGAGATGGAATCTCAGTGTCACTTTGAGTTGCATTTCCTTGATGACTAAGGATGTGGAGCATTTCTTCAGGTGCCACTGGGCCATTGGAGAATCTTCTTTTGTGAATTCTTCATTTAGCTCTGTACCCCATTTTTTGATTGGATTATTTGGTTTTTTGGTGTTTAATTTCTTGGGTTCTTCATATATTTTGGATATTAGCCATCTATCCAATGTGGGTTGTTGAAAATCTTTTCCCAATCTATAGGCTGCCATTTTGTTCTAATGACCTTGTCCTTTGCCTTACAGAAGTTTTTCTGTTTCATAAGATTCCATTTATTGATTGTTGGTCTTAGAGCCTGAGCTATTGGTGTTCTGTTCAAGAAGTTGTCTCCGGTGGCAATGAGTTCCAGGCTTTTCCCCACTTTCTCTTCTATTGATGTTAGTGTGTCTGGATTTATGTTGAGGTCTTTGATCCACTTGGACTTGAATTTTGTGCAGGATGATAAATATGGTTCTATTTGCATTCTTCTACAAGTTGACATCCAGTTAGACTAGCACCATTTGTAGAAGATGCTGTCCTTTTTCCATTGTACGGTTTAAGGCTTCTTTGTCAAAAATAAAGTGACCATAGGTGTGTGGGTTTATTTCTGGATCTTTGATTCGATTCCATTGATCAACTTGTCTATTTCTATGCCAGTACCATGTTGTGTTTATTACTATTGCTTTGTAATACAGCTTTAAATCGGGGATGGTGATACCTCCAGATGTTCTTTTATTGTATGGATTGATTTAGCTATTCTGAGTTTTTTGTTTTTCCATATGAAACTGAGAATTGTTCTTTCAAGTTCTGTAAAGAATTGTATTGGCATTTTGATAGTAATTACATTGAATCTGTATATAGCTTTTCGTAGGATGGCCATTTTTACTTTATTGATCTCACCTATCCATGAGCATGGGAGATGTTTTTTTTAATTTATTTATTACTTCAGGTTACATCTTCATCAAACAGCCATCTTTCTACCCCTCCCAGTCCCACTGTCCCACCCAGTACACCCTATCCCTTCCATCCCACTCCTCTAGAGTGGGGTGTTCCTACATAACAGTCCGTTGCCCCAATTCAGCAGTCATATGAGGGCCAAGAGCCTCCTCGTACACTGGGAGCCTGCAAGGCAGTACCAATAGGGCAAAGTGTCTCATTGATAGGAAACAAAGTCTATGTTCCTGTTCCCTTTTGTGCATTGGTTGTAGTATAGTTATCCTGTACTTTATGGCTAAAATCAGATTATAAGTGAATAAATGCCATATGCATCCTTCTGAGTCTGTGTTAGCTCACTCAGGATGAGCTTCTCTAGTTCCATCCATTTGGCTTCAAAGTGCATGATTTCTTTGTTTCTGATGGGTGAGTAGTATTCCATTGTGTAGATGAACCACAGTTTTTTAATCCATTCCTCTGTTGAGGGACACATGGGTTGTTTCCAGTTTCTAGCTATTACAAATGAGGCTTCTATGATAATAGATGAGGAAACTCCCTTGTGATTCCATGAGGAGTCATTTGGATGTACACCCAGAACTGGTATGGCTTGGTCTTGAAGTACAGCTATTCCAAGTTTTCTAAGATATCATGAGACTGATTTCCAGAGTGGTTGTACAAGCTTGCACTGCCACCAGCAATGGAGGAGGGTTCCCCTTTCTGCACAACCTTGCCAGCATGTGCTGTCATTTGAGCTTTTGATCTTAGCCATTCTGACAGGTGTGAGATGGAATCTCAGAGTCGGCTTAAGTTGCATTTCCCTGATGATTAAGGATGCTGAGCATTTCTTCAAGGGTCTCTCAGCCACTAGGGATTCCTACTTTGTGAATTCTCTGTTTAGCTCTGTTCCCCATTTTTTGTTTGGATTATTTGGTTTCTAGGCATTTAATTTTTGAGTTCTTTGTAAATTTTGGATATTAGCCCTCTGTCAGATGTGGGGTTGGTGAAGATTTTTCTCCCAGTCTATAGGTTGCCGTTTTGTTCGAATGACAGTGTCTTTTGCCTTACAGAAGTTTTTCAGTTTCATGAGGTCCCATTTATTGATTGTTGGTCTCAGGTCCTGAGCTGTTGGTGTTCTGTTCAGGAAGTTGTCACCTGTGCCAATGATTTTGAGGGTTTTCCTCAATTTCTCTTCTTATAGATTTAGTGTGTCCACCCTTATGTTTAGGTCTTTGATGCACTTGGACTTAAGTTTTGTACAAGGTGGTAAGTAAGGGGCCAGTTTCATTCTTCTACATTTTGACATCCATGTGGACCTGCACCATTTGTTGAAGATGCTGTCCTTTTTCCATTGTATGGTTTTGGCTTCATTGTCCAAAATTAAGAAACTATAGGTGTGTGGGTTCATTTCTGTGTCTTCAATTCAATTCCATGGATCCACTGGTCTCTTTTATACCAGTACCATGCTGTTTTTATTACCATTTCTCTGTAGTATAGCTTAAAATCTGGGTTGGGGATGACTCCGGATGTTTTTTATTGTACATGATTGATTTAAGTATTCTGAGTTTTTTGTTATTCCATATGAAGTTGAGAATTGCTTTTTCCAGTTCTATAAACAGTTGTGATGGTATTTTGATAGGAATTGCATTGAATCTTATACTTCTTTTGGCAGGATGGCCATTTTTATTATGTTGATCCTACTCATCCATGAACATGGGAGGTCTTTCCATCTTGTGATGTGCTTTTCAATTTCTTTCTTCAAGAACTTGAAGTTCTTGTTATACAGGTCTTTCACTTGCTTGGTTAGAGTTACCCCAGGTATTTTATATTGTTTGTGGCTATTGTGAAGGGTGTTGCTTCCCTAATTTCTTTCTGAGCCCATTTGGTTTTTGTATAAAGAAGGGCTTCTGATTTTTTGAATTAATTTTGTATCCAGCCACCTTGCTGAAGGTGTTCTGTAAGAGTTCTCTGGTGGAATTTTTGGGATCGCTTATGTATACTATTATATTGTCTGCAAATAGGGATAATTTGACTTCTTCATTTCCAATGTTTATCCCCTTGATCTCCTTTAGTTGTCTTGTTGCTCTAGCAAGAACTTCAAGTACTATGTTGAGATATGGAGAAAGTGGACATCCTTGTCTTGTCCCTGAGTTTAGAGAAAATGCTTCATGTTTCTCTCCTTTTAATTTGATGTTGGCTACAGGCTTGCTGTATATCACCTTTATTATTTCTAGGTATGGTCCTTGTATGCCCGATCTCTCCAGGACTTTTAGGATAAAGGGGTGTTGGATTTTGTCAAATGTTTTTTCAGCATCTAGCGAGATGATCATGTGGTTCTTTTCTTTCAGCTTGTTTATATGGTGAATTACATTAATGGATTTTCATATGTTGAACCATCCTTGCATTCCAGGGGTAATGGTGTATGGTACTTTTGATGTGTTCTTGGATTTAGTTTGCTAGTATTTTATTAAGTATTTTTGCATCTATGTTCATGAGGGAAATTGGTCTGAAGTTCTCTTTCTTTGTTGGTCTTTGTGTGGTTTAGGAATCAGGGTGACTGTGGCCTCATAGAATTAGTTTGGCAGTGTTCCTTCTGATTCTATTTTGTGAAAGAGTTTTAAGAGCATTGGTATTAGCTCTTCTTTGAAGGTCCGGTAGAATTCTGTGCTGAAACCATCTGGCCCTCGGCTTTTTTTGGTTGGGAGATTTTTAATGACTGTTTCTATTTCCTTATGGGTTATAGGGCTGTTTAATCTGTTAACCTGATCTTGATTTAACTTTGGTAGGTGGAATCTATCAAGAACACTGTCCATTTCACTTAGGTTTTCAACTTTGGTGGAGGACAGATTTTTAAAGTAGGACCTAAAGAGTCTCTGGATTTCCTCTATGTCTGCTGTTATTTCTCCCTTTTCATTTCTGATTTTATTGATTTGGATGTTTTCCCACTGCCTGTTAGTTAATTTGGCTAAGGGTCTGTCTGTTTTGTTGATTTTCTCAAAGAACCAACTCTTGGTTTCATTGATTCTTTGTATTGTGCTCTTTGTTTCTAAGTTGTTGATTTCAGCCCTAAGTTTGATGATCTCCTGCCTTCTCATCCTCTTGGGAGTGTTTGCTTCTTTTTTTCCAGTTCTTCCAGTTCTGCTGTTAATTCGCTAATATGAGCTGTCACAATTTTCTTTTTGAAGGCACTTAGTGCTATGAACTTTCCTCATAGCACAGCTTTCATTGTGTCCCATAGGTTTGGGTATGTTGTACCTTCATTTTCGTTGGATTTTAAGAAGTGTTACCGAAGTTTTTAAATATTATTTAACATTTATTTATTATTATATTCACTTATAACAAATACCAACAATTTCTTAACTATTAATCCTATAAATTCTTACAACCCTTTTAACCTAACCTAATCCTATTGATAATTATTTTTCTAACATTTTAGAAGGATACAATCTCTGGGGCAGGTCCTCAATCGTCAGGAACACAGTCTTTGTTGTAGATTTTTTTAACGCACGTAGCAGTCCTTTTTCTGGATCTCTCAGATGCAGGTTTGTCAGGGTAAGTTGGTTATTGCAGTCTCACCTTAAATAAGGCTTAATGCTTTCTTCTCTCTGGGAGACTCCAGGCCCTTCGCATCAGCAACTCTGCTGCTCTGCCTCAGAGTCCTTAAAGCCAGCCACAGTTTCGTTTAGACCACTGTTCAGACAGATCAAACTCCTCTAGGCAAAAGCTGAGCCACAAGATTTAGTCCTCGGCCTTTTGGTGTCTTGCTCAGGCTTTCTTTGCTCAACAGCTTCTTTCTGCCTCAGGGAGATGGCCAGCACTTTTTTCACCAGGACTCTCGGAGCTCTCTAACATGGGGGCCTCCTTTTTTTTTTTTTATGGGGCTCCATGCACTGTCCTTAAATAGAAGGAACTCTGTTTCAACTTAATTTGGGCTCCACCCACTTAGCAGCTGAAAACAATGTCAGGCCAGATACTTTGTTTCTTTGAGTCCATTAAGTCTTTCCTGTTTCCCTGACTTCAACCTTGTTTTTCAGTCCATTAAGTCTTTCCTGTTTTTCCTGACTTCAACCTTGTTTTTTCAGTCCATTAAATCTCCTGTTTGTTTCCTGTTTTCACCTGACTTCATCCTTATTTTTCCACAAGCTGATAAGCTAAATTGCTCACAGCCAAGTTGATCTTCATGCCCCGAATTAAGGGACTGTATCAGATACCCCTATTTATTTTCTAATTCTAACTCCCTACAAAGAAGTCTTTGATTTTCTTCTTTATTTCTTCCCTGACCCAATAGTCCTCCAGTACAGAGTTGTTCAGTTTCCATGTGTGTGTAAGCTTTCTGTTATTTCTGTTGTTGTTGAAGTCCAGCTTTATTCCATGGTGGTCTGATAAGATACATGGTCTGATAAGATACAAGAGGTTATTTCAATTTTCTTGTATCTGTTGAGGCTTTCTTTGTGTCCAACTATATGGTTGATTTTGGAGAAGGTTCCATGTGGTGCTGAGAAGAAGGTGTATTCTTTTGTATTTGGGCGAAACATACTGTAGATATCTGTTAGGTCCATTTGGTTCATGACCTCTGTTTGACTCATTATTTCTCTGTCTCGTTTCTGTCTCGATGACCTGTCCATTGTTGTGAGTGGAGTGTTGAAGTCTACCACTACTAATGTGTGGGGATGGATGTGTGTTTTAAGCTTCAGAAGAGTTTCTTTTACAAATGTAGGTGCCCTTGTATTTGGGGCATAGATATTCAATACTGAGATATCATCTTGATGAACATTTCCTTTAACGAGTATGTAGTACCCTTCTCTATCTTTTTTAACTTATCTTATTAACTTCATTTGAAAGTCTCTTTTATTTGATATTAAGATGGCCAATCCAGCTTGCTTCCTGGGTCCATTTCCTTGGAAAACCTTTTCCCAGCCTTTTACTCTGAGGTAGCACCTATCTTTGTTAGTGAGATACATTTCTTGTAAGCAGCAAAATGATGGGTCTTGTTTACTGATCCATTCTCTAAGCCTGTGTCTTTTTATTGGGGAGTTCAGTCCATTGATGTTGATGGATATTAATGACCAAAGGTTGTTATTTCCTATTATTTTGGTGTAGGTGGTGGTTCTGTCTTTCTTTTGGTTTATCTGCAGTGGAGTTTTTTGTTTCCTCTGTTTTCTTGGGTGGGTGTAGTTATCTTCTCTGGGTTGGAATTTTCCTTCTAAGATCTTCTGTAGGGCTGGATTTGTGGGTAGATACTGTTTAAATTTGATTTTGTCATGGAATATCTTGTTTTCTCCTTCTATGTTGATAGAGAGTTTTGCTGGGTATAGTAGTCTGGCTGGGCACCTATAGTCTCTCAGGGCTTGTAGGATGTCTACCCAGGCTCTTCTTGCTTTTGAAGTTTCTGAGGAGAAGTCAGGTGTAATTCAATGGATCTGCCATTATATGTTACTTGACCTTCTTCTCTTACTGCTTTTAATATCCTTTCTTTGTTCTGTACATTTGGAGTTTCAATTATTATGTGGGGAGAGGAGTTTCTTTTCTGATCTAATCTGTTTGGTGTTTTGTATGCCTCTTGTAATTTTATTGGCATCTCTATAGGTTTGGGAAGTTTTCTTCTATGATTTTGTTGAAGATGTTTCCTGGACCTTGGAGTCAGGAGTCTTCTCTTTTCTCCATGCCTATAATTCCTAGGTTCCATCTTTTCATTGAGTTCTTGATTTCTTGGATGTTGTGGGTGAGAACTTTTTAGATTTCTCATTTTCTTTGGTTGTTGTACTGATTTCTTCCATTGAATCTTCCACACCTGAAATCCTGTCTTCAATCTCTTGTATCCTATTTTTGATACTCATGTCTATAGTTCCTGTTCCCTTCCCCCGATTCTCCACCTTCAGGATTATCTCTGATTGTGTTTTCTTTATTGCTTCTACTTCCAATTTCAACTCTTGAACCATTTTATTCATTTTACATGTTTCCTGTTCCAATTTGCTTGTCTTTGTCTGCAAATCTTTCAAATCTTTCGAATCGAATCTTTCATTGCCTTGTCTCTTTCCCGTTCATGTTAGGCTGTGTTGGCTTGGAGGACTCTAATGGTATTCTCCAATGCTTTTATTTGTAAAATTGAGGATTCTTTGTATTCTTTCAGTATTTTCATTTCTTCTTGAAAGGACTCCATCATTTTCCTAAGTATAGATTTGTCATCATTTTAATGTGTTTCAGCTGTGTTGGGTTGTTCAGGCCTTGCTGTGTTAACCTTGCTGAATTTTGTTGGAGTCATATTTCCATGATTTTTGTCAGTTTTGTTCTTTCGCTGACCTTTAGCAATCTGGTTTCCCTGATCTGATTGTTCTTGATGTCTTCTGGACCATTTCAGTGGCACTGCTGGTCCTCTTTAGGGTGTTGCAGTAACCATGTGAATAATGAGTGCTCAGGTAACCGGGAAGTACCTCTATCTGGCAGTTGGGGCTACCTCCAAAGACCCTGCCTTGATCAGACCTGCGGGGGACTGTACCGATACAGAAAGAGCATCCCTCTGCCCTGTCTGAGCACAGTGCTCTTCCAAGGGATGGTATATCCACTAGAGGGACCTTTATGTCCATCACCTTTCTGGATAAGCCCAGATATGCTTGTGCCTCCCTGCCAGCTGCTCAGCTGGAGATAAATCTTGGTGAACCTGCCGTTCTTTTGTATGGAATGCCAGCATGGAAGCTGGGTGCTCCAGGGGGTGGTAAGTGTCCCTGTCTGAGGTTTGGAGCTATTTCTTGAGTATTCATGTGGCTTTTGCCTGATTCTGCAGCAGAGTCCATGCTGGCCTCTGTTTTGCGCAAGGTTCCATGCTGGCCTCTGCTCTGGGTCCCCATCCTGTACCTCACGCCACTGATCTCTGCTTTGGGCCCTGAGACTGTGCCCCTCACCACTAGTCTCTTCTTTGGGCCCCCAGGCTGTTCCCCAAACAGCTGACCCCTGCTTTGGACCCTGAGCTGGGTTTTTGAGTGGCTCTTGCCCACTTCAACAGCACATTCCTCGGCCTGGGTTCTGCACCACTCCATGCTGTTCTTGCTGCCTGGGTCCATGCGGCAATGTGCCCCTCTGCCTGGGTTCCCCACCATGCTGCTCCCAGCTGTCTGGGTCAGTGCTCCACTGTACCCTACTGCCTGGGTTCTCCACTGGGTTCTGCACTGGGCTGCGCCCCAATGCCTGGGTTCTGCCATTCCCCGCTGCCTGGGGTCCCGACCACGCTGTGCCCAGCTGCCTGGGTTCTGTGCTGCGCCCACAGCCTAGATAAGTCTGTTTTCCTGAGTGTCTTCAGGTCCCACGAGGGACCCCACTAGTCCCTGGGTTCACCAGGTATGATCCTGCAGGTTCAAAATACTCAGGATGTTGCTCAGCTTGTTTATATTTCTGCGATGTTGTAGCTATTCCCCCCCCCAGCTCAAAATGTGTTTCTGCCGACTGCTGCCATCTTTGATCTCCCACCGAACATGGGAGATCTTTCCATCTTCTGATATTTTCTGCAATTTTTCCTCAAATACTTGAAGTCCTTGTCATACAAGTCTTTTACTTGCTTAGTTAGAGTTACCCCCAGATATTTTATAGTATTTGTGGCTATTGTGAAGGGTGTTATTTCCCTAATTTCTTTCCCAACCCATTTATCTTTTATGTAAAGAAGGGCTGTCTATTTTTTAGAATTAATTTTGTATCCAACCACCTTGCTGAAGGTGCTTATCAGCTATAAGAGTTCTCTGGTGGAATTTTGGGGGTCACTTATGTATATGATCATATCATCTAAGAATAGGGATACTTTGACTTCTTTGTTTCCAATTTGTATCCCCTTGATCTCCTTTAATTGTCTCATTGCTCAAGCTAGAACTTCAAGTATTATGTTGAAGAGATATAGAGAGAGTGGGCAGTCTTGCCTCTTCCCTGTTTTTTAGTGGAAATGCTTTATGCTTCTCTCCATTTAATTTGATGTTGGCTACCAACTTGCTGTATATTGCCTTTATTATATTGAGTGTGGTCCTTGTATGCCTGATCTCTCCAAGACTTGTGATTAAGATCAAAAACTCAAGTGATGGCACATGCTGGTAAGGATGTGGAGAAGGAGAAACTTTGCGGATGGGACTACAAACTTGTATAACAACTTCAGAAATTAATCTGGCAATATCTCAGTAAATTGGGAATAGTTCTACCTCAAGACCCAGCCATACCACTCCTGGGCATATATCCACCAAACCACAAAGACATTGGCTCAACTGTGTTCATAGTAGTTTTACTGATAACAGCCAGAAACTGGAAGCAACCCAGATGTCCTTCAACCAAAGAATGGATTAAAAAAACAAAACAAAACAAAAAAAAAAACCTGTGGTACAGTTACAGGATAGAATACTACTCAGCTATCAGAAACAGGGAAATCATGCTAATTGCAACCAAATGGATGGAACAAGAAACCCTCACCCTGAGTGAGCTAACCCAGACCCAGAAAGATACACATGGTATGTACTCTTTTATATGTAGATATTAACTATATAGCACAGGACAACCATCCTACAACCCACAGACCCAAAGAGACAGAAACCTAGCATAACTATCCTAAGTGAAACTCCACCCAACAGTGGACAATGGACTCTGTTGCCTGTTAGTAGAACATCTTACCCTAGATGGGTTGCAATGTCAGACCCTAGTACAAGAGGAAGCTCTTACCCATCAAGTGCCTGATGAACTGAGAGGGGTTGATATGTGGGGGCTCTCCTCATCTGAGGAGAAGGAAAACAGGGAGAACAGGAAGAGGATGGGAAGGTAGGATAAGGAGGGGAGTTGGGAGGGGACTGTGAGTGAGATACAACTTGAATAAATTAACAAATTTTTAGAAAAAGAAAGGCATGCACTAGATTTTAAAGAATGAGGGACCTTGTGAATTAGAAAGGTGAAGAGCATGCAAATTAAGCTCTAGATAATGTCATGAATAAAAATGTAAATAGGGCTCTTTTGAATAATGAATCCTTCTTTCTTGCTACTCTGGAGAATAGGAACCAGAGTTTTGATTGCTGTATGGATGGCACCCCTCTAGAGGCAGTAGGACCTGGGGGAATGGAGCTGATGATCTCATGCAATAGTCAACTTTATTCAAAGCATCAGACAATTTATACTCTGACAGCTAAAAGGTCACATGAGTGAAGTTCTCATGAGTTCAAGCTGTATGCAGTCACAAGGACAAGCCACACAAGGCAAAAACAAGATTTCCATAGAGACAAATGATAGTTTAAACATTTAATTGAATAATAACAGCAAGCAATAATGAGTAATCTGAAGTAAATTCACTCCTATCTGCTACATCTAGGAGGAGCACAAAAAACACATTCCAAGAACAATTTTGTGTTTTGAAGAAATGGAAGTCACAAAACTCCTGTCTTGTTTTCTTAGCGTGTGGTCACAAGCACTCAGAAATCTCATCACAGGACTCTGTTCCTGGACTGTGTTCTGACGTATTGAGGACTCTGGATGCTCAAGTTGGAAGTTTGAATATTTGGTTAGAAGATAACAGGTAGACAACAACAGAAGAGTGGCTGGAGGATATGGTTGAAGAAAATCAAGCCAAGGTTTGTGTAAATAGTAAGTCTAGAAAGTTATCTGGGTGATGTTGTAATAGTCTACATACCAGATAGCATGGTTTCTCCACTCTCTAGGGATTAAAGTGTCCAGATGATCTTTGTGTTTTGGTCATCAAGCAGGTGGGGACAATGGTGAGAGAACAAGGAAAGGACAACATATTTTCTACTTCAAGCGTCTAGCCTACTTCTAGCCTACTCTTCTCCAACTTGTTTATCAATATGGCTGCAGTTCTTGGTGCCTTAGAATCTAGGGACAATCATATGTGCATATGTACTATGTTTAGTTTTTTAAAAATCTGTAAATTTTGCTGCTTTTAATTATAAATAATTACAAGTGAAGCAATCCATCATGAACTGTTAGTGCTCTTCCATACCTTTACTGAGCATGAACAAGTACAAGGGTTGGTGTCTCTGAATCAACTTCCAAGACTGTGATACAGAATAGTCTGTATTACTAGTGTTAATTAGTCTGTATTGAGGTCACATCATGGAATAAGCTCCCCACTGGAAAAAGGATAGCCTAAAGGGTAATTTGTTTGCTACTTGCTCCAAAAGTCACTGTTCTCTTGGTCCCATGTTTCTCTTATCTCACAACCTACCCTATGTTTACTGTTTGTCTGGACTTGTCTTGGTGACTGGTGGAACATAGAGACTAAAAACCCACCACTTGTATAACAGAAGAAAAAGATGAGTTATACTTATCAAAGATAAGAGGCATCAAGGAAGCCACTTTACCTTCAAGCCCATGCTTCCAACCCATGCAGTTGGCCCAACTTAGACAGACTTATGTTCCACATTCATGCTTTCTACCTTCAAATTCTGACTAAATCATTGTGCTATATCCAATCCATAGAGACTTCCAAAAGCCTGATGAAATGAGATATCTCTGAAAAAACAGATTCCTCCATGGAGATCAGCATTGGTGTATGGAAAAAAGCAGTGGTATGCTTCCTTAGAGCCAAGTGTTTCATTTGTACACCCATTGCTGTACTCTATCCCTGTACCCTAATTCAATAAGAAGATAGACTAACCTGAATTTAAGATCTCTCTGTTTCATCTAAGTCCAGAAACCATATACTTTAGTCTACCTACTCCTGGAAAATAGATTGCCCTGTTACTTTGATAGCAATCCATTGCTTCCTACCACTAACACCTACCATCATTAACAGTTCTTTGAGCATCGCCTCCACTATAGTACCATTGAAGACTAAGCTATACCATATTTTTGGATGTCCAAACTACTTTCAATAAGAACAATGACATCCTACTAACAACAAAATGTAAACAGTAGAAAATGAACACAATATCCAAAAGATGTTTCATAGTCTTATGACCTCAAGACCACTAGCATCATCAAAAGACATAATGGTATTTAAATAGTTGACTGAAAAAAAGAATTCAGGATAGAATATGCTTCCATGATTGTGGACTAGCATCCTGCTCAGATAGTAAGGGTAGGAAATGTAGCTTCTCTAAAGAAAGGAAGATGTCCTGCCTGGAGGACATCAGGATAGAAGAGGCAAGGAACAGGACAGAGACACCAGCTCTACATAGCTGTGATTCCAACAATTTGAAAATATGCAACCTGTTTTCTTGTCTTGTCTCTCATTGACTCATATCTGGAATGCCTGCCTAGTTTTATATATTAGATAGCATGGCACAGGAAACTCCAAGTTATTGTTTGAACTACCTAACATTAGATATTGGGAACTGTTTTCTTGTCTTGTCTCTCATTGACTCATATCTGGAATGCCTGCCTAGTTTTATCTATTAGATAGCATGACACAGGAAACTCCAAGTTATTGTTTAAACTACCTGACACTAGTAATTGGGCAAAGAATAACAAAGGTGTTTAGAATAAGCTCCTTGTAGAATTTTTGGACCTCGTAGTCCCCACAATGGCCTAATAAAATAATGACAGGGATACCTGCATCACTAAATTCTCATCATTGGCCCCTAATTTCTTAAGCTGGGAAAAAAAGAGAGGAGGTCATTACACTGGGACAAGTTATGTGACTATACAGGATTAAAAGTAACTCTAGTGTCTAAGGCAATGGGACTTAGCTAGTTATAAGTGTTAAGAGGATATCCATTTACTACATACACAAACAATTTCAGAGAGAAAATGTTCATCTAGGCTCATGGCTTCACACATCTCAGATCATTATGTTGGAGAAGGCATGGCAGATTATCTTCATTCTCAGTGGTGACAGTGTGTGGCAGAGCTATTCATCTGGTAGGGAGTGAGGAAATAGAGGAAGCTAGCCTAGATGCATGGAAAAGTATAACATTCAAAAGCCACCTTTAGAAACCCATTTCTGCCTACCAGGACCAACCTCCTAAAGGCTCCTTAATGTTCAAAGTGGCATGTCAAGCTGGTAACCAAGTGTTCAAGACATGGGCTGTGGGTAACTTTTCAGATTGCAAGCGTAATCCAGGTGTTCAGAGAAATACATTTCTTTTCCCCTAGATATTATCCCAGAGCTTGGCAAAGCAGTCATATGACCTCCCTCAGTCAATTGGCAGTTATGCTGTTAAAATGACTCACTGCCGAATTTATCACCCTTATCCAGATGTGATGCCAACAGGACTCTCTGTGAGTCATTTTGTTGGCTTGAAAATACTGTCAACAGTTCCTAGTGTGGATCTGCCTCCCCCATACACAACCCCACAGGGACTGAAAATCCTCCATAACTGACTCATTCGTGCGCGTCTGGTGAGGCCTAAGAAATGGGAACTTCACTATGTAGAGCAATTGAGTCTCTGTCTGACTTTATCCAGAAGACTTAACCAAATGCACATAATCATAACTGAGGTAAAATCTATCCAGAAATAGATTTTACTCAGCTGGGACACCATTGCCATCTTAGTCATAGGTGTACTTGTGAAGGACAGTATGAGGCAGAACATCTGCTCTGGGATGAAGATTGGTGTTTAGCCCACTTGCTATCCATACAACTGCTAGAACTGACATCAGCCCTTTCTTTTATAGAAAATGAGGAACCAGGTAAATGAGGATATACCATCAGTAATATACTGACTCCTGATTTCGTAAATCAATGTGAGTTCTATTTCCTGACATCACAGTCCAGATTTATAACAATCATGTACCTTTCCTTAAACTTACAGAGACAACAAGAGTGAAACCCAGGCATCAGGAGGCTAATATCAACTACCTTGAATGAGTCATAAGAGATGGTAGACAAGTACTAGACAGCTTTGTGACTGACTATACTGAAGAATGCATATGGCTACCTTCACCCCATGTTACATTTGCATAATATCATCAGTCACAACTATCTACCTTCTTCTAGGAAGAGAACCTATGCAGCGATATGAGCTAAGGCTTACTAACTCCTCTACACCTAATTCAGCAGGTTGAGTCAAGGATACTTGTGCATATGGCTAAGACTAACACTGCAGACTGGCTTCATAATAGTGATCCCAATCTTACTGATAGTGTTCTTAAGTACTACACAACACTTGAACTAACAAAGCTAAGACTAATACTACAGATTGGCTTCATCATAGTGATCACAGTCTCATTGATAATATTCCTTAGTATTACACAAAACAAATTGAATTCATGGGTCCTAACTCCCCTGTTATCTCACTGGAGTTATTCAGCGATATGAAACATGGGTTTAGTTAAGACTGTTCTACAACGGTCAGACTGCTGAGAGACTGTGTCCACTATGGATCCTGCTGATTCCTGAAAATCTTCATTGGGTGTGTCAAAGCTTGGCTTCCCTTTATTGTTGAACAGCTTCCATAGCTATTCACAGGAAAATGAAGGTCAAGGAAACTTCAGAGCAATTGCATTGTGACTGTTGCTTCCCAAGGTGGAGGAGGAGGTGGCTCACTTCCTGTTTCCATGTAAACAACCGAACTCTTTGTTCTTTGTTATGTTCCTATTGCACAACCTAGTATGCACTGGGCCCATTGAATTCCTTCTAAGGCTTGGGGACCAGAAAAAATTAATGGTACCCTCAATGTTCTTACTATTTGCTGTGATGCACATCAATTCTCTTACTCGAAGTCTACCTTTGAGTCTTACATAGTTGTTCAAGGTTCACTGCTTCTCGTCCATTATTAGCCCACTTTTCTTGGATAACATTGCCCCAAATATTTATAATAAAACAAACAAAGAGTGCTAAAGAGGGTGTGAGATTCAATAAAGAAATTATGGGCTGCAAGTAGAAAGTTTAAAAGAGTTATAGAAAATTAGTGATGGAAAGTAAATACAATCCAGTTATGTCTTAAAAAGCACATATATATGTTCTTGGGACAGAGCATAGCAAGTGGAAACACATACACCCAAGTTTATAAAAAAAAATTTAGAAAAAGATTACATAAAACACTTATAATTGTCATTGTTAGTAACTGAAATTACTCCTGCCATTTCATATATTTCAGAAGCCTTGGTCCTCCCAAAAGTAGCATTCTGAGATGGTGTGGTAGTTTGAATGTAATTAGCCTGCATAGACCCATGGGGAGTGGCACTATTCGGAGGTGTGGCCTTGTTGAAGTAGGTATGGCTTTGCTGAAGGAAACCTGTCACTATAGGGATGGGCTTTGAGGTATCCAATGCACAAGCTATGCCCATTGTGGTACACAGTTTCCTTCTGCTGCCAGTGGATGAAGATGTAGTACGCTCCACTCCTTCTCCAATACCAAGTCTGCCTGTATGCCACCATGCTTCCCACCATAATGATAATGGACTAAACCTCTGAACCTGTAAGCCACATCCAACTGAATGTTTTCCTTTAGAAGTGTTGCATAGCCATTCTGTCTCTTCACAATAAAACCCTAAGACAGGTGGCAACTTAGGATGTGATAGAATGATATGTATTCTTACTGAACCTATGGATTTATTTATTGATCTACTCACCCATTAGTGCATTCACAAGTTAATAGTATTATTGGAAGGTGGTGGAAAGTAGGAGGTACCTTGATTTGAAGGGACAGGGTTGCAGAGGCATGCCCAGGAAGAGTATCTGTTGTCCCCAACCCTTCCCTAACTGTCTTTCTGCTTCCCGACTACTATGAGGTGATGCCTCTCACACAAATCTGTCTTTTCAAAAGAAGTGAGCTAGCCAATCACAGACTGAAACCACAAGCCAAATTAAACCTTACCTCCTTTAAGTTGATTCTGTCAGGCATTTTGTTACAGTGATGGAAAACTAACTCAGCAATGAATTAGGTGATTTATAAAGAGATCTTAAGAAAATTTTATAATAAACTAGTGCTTCAAGAGAAAATAGGGCTTCTGGTGGACATTTTGACAAATGTATTCTCATAAAAGCTTAAACAACATATAAAGATATATATTAATTCATGAAATGAATGTTCAGGCATTAGACCGAAAACAATTTAAAAATGTAGGTAGGTTATAGAAGAACCAAATGATATAAAAGTGGGAGGAAGAATACTGAGGAAGACAGGTTTAAGTAGGGAGGGTGGTAGGAAGATAGGAAGAGGAGGAAGTGGGGGAGGGTCAACCAAAACTAATGGTGTATGGAAAAGCCATACAGGAACCTGGTAAGTAATATGCTAACCAAAATATAGCATTTTAAAAATTTTTGAATGAAAGTATCTTTTGTGGGTGGATAAAGCTGCTTCTAGATGCTGTAGATTGTTAAGTAAAAATCCCAGTGCTGATTGTTAGCTATCTCCCTACAAGCTGTTGATATAGAAGTCCCTGCAGCTCCGAAAACAATACAGGCAATTGCCATTGCTGTTGATTGTCAGCAAAACTGGAGGGTGAAACCCTCTTGCTGAAGATGCCAAATGATTTTGTTACAGGACAAAGAGAACTCATGTTCACAGGAAGCTTCCTCGCTACTGGCTAGCCCTCATTATTTCAGGAGGTGCTATGCAGGCTGTGGGAGAGAATTATCATAGACTGTCTTACTCAGCTAAGGAACATGGTACTGTAGATCAATGTGAGGAACCACACAAAATGGACCCACTAGTGCAATAGTGTCAAGTCTACTATGGGAGTGACCACTTTTTGCTTGGATTTGATGCCCACTCCACAGGACAAAATTAGAATCTGCTACTGTAAACCAAGACAGAAACCTTTGGTTGGTAGTGTTACAGACTTTAATGGGGGAAACTACTGTTGTTGTTTTGTTAAGTGGATGTGATGTCCCTGTCATTTGCCTTCTAAGGAACTTGTATATATGTCCAGAGAATAGCACTGCTATCAGCTTTGGTCATAGAAGCTTCTTTTTGCAGTGGTCAACCCAACAATGATTACAGAGACTAACAACTAGTCAAACTAAAGATAACAAATGACTCGAATGCACAACTCTAACTGGGACATGTTTAACACCCATTTCAAGGCTCAGGGAACACTGCATAAGAAGAGACAGAAAGAGGCTGGAGAGATGGCTCAGCCAGTAAAGGCTAGGCTCACAACTAAAAATATAAGAAGAGACAGAAAGAACATGAAAGCAGGAGAAATGAGGAGTTGTGTGAAATGCTGACTTCTGAGTATGGCATGGCTGTTGGAGTTATGAACTCAGAGATATCTGTGATTATTTACACACAATCTCCAGATGATTGGACCTGTCACACTTAGTCAAGGAAAGAGAAGAGGCTCATGGAGCCCTACCCTTCCCAGAGATTATATATAGGTTTGATATATATTGATATATATATATATATATATATATATATGAGACAGTGAGGAGAAATTTTCTTCAGTTGCTTAGGCACAAACAAGGTGTTCATGCTCCTGTAAACAACCCCAGTGAGGCTCATAGCTTACAGGGTGACAAAAAAATATATGAAAGTATAACCATGTGTGGTTGGGAAAAGGAAAGGGATTAGCAGGGGGATGAGGGGCAAATGGAAGGTAGTTTGTCTGAATATAATCAAAATACCTCACGTACATGTATGAAAATGTCACAATGAAACTCATTATTATGAATAATTCATATATGGTAATAGAAACATTAAAAGAAAAATGTTTCTGAGGAGAAGTCAGGAATATATCTCTGCTGTTGTCCAATCAGTCTTCCTGACGATCAAAATGTGTCCTACTTGATCGCCACCATCTTGCCCCTCAAAAGGCTCTTTTTTCTTATAGCAATAAATACAATACAAAACAATAAGAACAATTAGGTAACAATTATGAAAATTATAAGGTATAACAAACATTCCTAATGTCCAGTCTATATGTATTTGGCAACTAATAATAATATTCTATTATCTATCTATCTCGATGAGTTTAAAGTTCTATACCTAACTCAGTTTTAATCTTAACTTGTATTTCCAACTTAAAAGAAAATCTTCTTAGATCAAGAACATCCTTTTAATTTGTAAACAACTTAAAACTTAACGTGAGACTATAACTGTCTAGTCTACAACCATATCAGAGACCTGAGAAGGATAAATATATCTGAATAAACAGGAAGTGCAGAGCAAGCAGCTTTCAATACTAAGAAATGACAGATAACTGACTGCTTGGACAGTCCTCAATCTCTCTATAACAGAGCACCTATCTTCAGCGTTTTGGCCCAGTATCTCTAACAGACGTTAATTGTAAACCAGGAATTATGAAGGACTTGCCCACCCTGTCTTGGCAGTGTTAGGCTATTGACTTACCTGCTTCCAAGTTTTGTCCTATTCAGACAGCATTCTGTCTACAGTTGGAGTAATGGCTTTTTCTTGCCCAGTGACAAGCTTGCCACTAATGCAACCATCTCTAGATGGAGACTCGTCAATGCTCATCTTCTACTTGGAGTAGACTATTAGGTGCTGTCAGGAGCTGACATGTCTCAATATCAAAAAATCTTAAGTTAAGAAAACATCTTTAAATGCCATATGCTACAGATCTCTTGAGGTTTTTGGAGACTACCTAAATATATCAGTATATTTAAATAAGCAAATGTTGTTTGTCTCTTAGCAACTTAATTTCTGATTAACTTAGAAAAACATCTGTGATACACTAAACTAGTACCTAAAAAAATGACAAGTTTGAATGACTATTAGTTTGAATTTCTTAATTATCCTAAACAGTTTGTGATAGTTGCTATCAAAAGGCCTAGAACTTCACATTGCATTTTAAGAATCACATAGGTGCAATGCCTTTAAAAGAGTTAACCTTAATTTTGTATCAATATACAAAGATCTATACCAATATAGACAAATATAAGCTTAATTTTGTATCAATATACAAAGATATAAGAGTAGATTCAACAATCTACCCCTTTTTCTTTATCATTCCTATATCATGTCTATATCCCCTTTTTTCTTGTCAAGTCTTTCCCCCTACATATGAAAGAAAGAAAGAAAGATAGAGAAAAGAAAAAGAAAAATCCTTGGGTCTAACCTCCTAATCATTGTTTAACAAGACCATTTAATACCTTGTAACCAATCCCACTAAATGATAACAAACATGTGTAACCCATCAAATGACCAAAAAAAAAATCACCCACCCCACCTTCTGGGAATGGGGCATTGCTATCTTAAAATTGTTTCCTGTTGATGTGAGATGTAGGAAAGCTGTTTGGGGGCTCAAATAAGAAATAAAAAATGGTTAAATGAGTTAATAGTAACATTTGTTGTCCAGTTTTGGCTTTGGGTTTTTGTTTTGTTTTGTTTTGTTTTGCTTCGTTTTGTTTTGTCCTCAACTATTTAAATGTCCTGAGAAATTTGTAGTCAGAAGCTGAACATTTGGTGGGAAAGTTTAGGGCTTTTCTGATGTCCTGGCTGGAACAGTTTGTGAGGCTAGACAATCTTAGCTAGCATTTTGAAGTTGTTCTGGATGTAGATTTTTGAGGCAACAGCTATTGAGGCCTTCTGTGAGTCTAGGTCAACTGGGCTATTTGTCTTGTCTTTAGTGTCCCTCAGCCACTTCTTAAAGACACAGAAAGGCAAATTAAACTTTCATATGGGTGAGCATGATGCCTTTAAATTTTAAATATCCTGATTAAAGAACAAAGAATAATTATGACCAAGAGTTTTTTCATTTAAGGAAAGGAGTGTGCGTGTGTGTGTGTGTGTGTGTGTGTGTGTGTGTGTGTGTGTGTGTCCCCATGCATATGTTCTATGGTTTTTTAGTTTAATGCTAACTCACATTTGTGATAATTTATTATTTGAAAACAAACTTTATTCAGCATTTAGTCATGGATATAAATTTCCATTTATATTTCCTTAATCTATAACAACAAATTGAGTAAGCCGAGTCTTGCCTACATGAAGCATACTGATAGCTAATCATTTATAGTACAATAATTATAAAGCCTATAGCTCTTTTTATTCTCCATCTTTCTTTTTTCCTTTACTGTCTTTTTATTTATTTATTTGTTTGTTTGTTTGTTTTACATCCCAACCACAATGCTCTTCTATTCTCTTCCCCCTTTTCACCTTCACCTGCTCCTCAGAAAAGGGGAACCCACCCCCAATTAATCCACCCTGGCTCTTCACATAGCATCAGGAATAAGATCATCCTCTTACACTGAGGCCAGACAAGAAAGGGAGGAAGAACAGGGAGAAGAACACCACCCCCCTCAAAAAAAAAAAAAAAAAGCAACAGAGTCAAATAACCTAGGCCCCTGGGGGCTTACAGAGACTGAAGCATCAACTAAAAAAGGCACATATGGACTAGAAGAAGGCCCAATACACATATATAGCTGATAGGAGTGTGGACTTCTCTGACATGGACTCTGTTGACTGTTGTGGATCACTCTACCCTAGCTGAGATGCCTTGTCTGGCCTATATTCTTTTTTTTTAATAATTTATTTT
>CAJQZJ010033594.1:486410-511831 GCA_907164525.1 Lophiomys imhausi | reverse complement strand
TTTTATCAGGTGAAGACTAAGCAATCAGCCTAGTTGTATCTTGTGTCAACCCAAGAATGTGGGAAGGAAATCAGACAATCAGAGTGACTCTCTTCATCTCAGGATTATCTCCACTAAGGAATGCAATACGGTTTGGGAGTGTTGGTTTTTTTTTTTGGGGGGGGGGGTTGTTTGGGTTTTTCTGTCAAAATTAAGAGTTGAAACTTTACAAAACAATCAAATCAAATCCGTTGCCTCTTTTCTTATCTAAGGTTATCTTTCCCAAGGATATAGTGGCAGATCTTTGAAACCATGAGGATTCAGAGATCATTATGGTCAGCTGGTCATTCCTTCTGAAATATGCCATGACTAGTTTTTGTTGTTTTCTTCATATTTGAAAAGTATTAATGGACCACATGCTTATTCACAGGAAATACTACATTGCAAGAATTACAGAAAAGAAAGTCGACAAAACTCACAAGCCTTGGATGAAACTTAGTAGTGGATACAACTTAAAAAGGGGCCCTTCCGCTTGGCTCTTTCATTATCGTTTCTCTGTATTTGCTGTAGCCTGCCCAAGATTTCCCTCCCACATTCTTGGGTTGACACAAGATACAACTAGGCTGATTGCTTAGTCTTCACCTGATAAAGTGCTCATTCCTCTTCATTGCAGTTTTCAGGCTCCTGGATTCTCCTGTTTTGCCCATCTCCATTCCCTGCACATTCAAACCTGTTAACCTCTTGGTGCAGATCCCAGGGTCCCCCTTCCAGCCATATCCCACCCCACCCTTCATCTCGGCCTTCCCTTTTAGCACATCTACATTCCTTTCTGTCAGCTACTCACACTTAGAAATATTTCTACCATGGACCCTGAGCTGAGACACAGTAAGGTGATTTTTATTATCCTTCCTATCCTCCAGTTCAGTCTCTCAAAATTTACTCTTAGTCCTGCTGTAGCTCTGCCAGCAGGAACCTCTCCTCCCTCCTCACCTCCATTACCCGGTAACTCCATCTTCTAGTACAGACCCTGGTCCCCCTCGCTTTTTCCTTCTAGCCCTCTCAGCCTTTCCTTCTACCCTATCTCTCCTTCTTTGTATCACTTGTTGAGCTACAAAAGCACCAGGGATTCCACAGCCACCACATTTGTGTAGGATCCAGAGTGGGCAACGTCAACCAAAGAACAGAACACTTACTCAACAAAACCAAGCCCAGATATATACTCCAAGGAACACCATAACTTCAAATACCAAGATGGCAGCACAGAACACAAGCATAAACACCCAAGACAATATGCTTCCTCCAGATGCCAGTCACCCTAAGCAACAGGCCCTGGTAACTGCAGTAAAGCTGACCCTCAAGACAATAATTTGAAATAACAATCGTGGACATGTTCAATAACCTTAAAGAGGAAATAAATAAAAGCCTTTATGAAGAAAGTAAAAACACAAATATTTGAATGAAATAATAATTTTTTTCAAAATATAAAAGTAAAAACAGAATAAGTTAAAGAAAACCCAAACGGAAATAAAATGGGAAAACTTAGGATATAAAAAAAAATCATTTTTTAAAGTCAGAATTGTCTCACCAATACATTATAAGACATGAAAAAGAGAATTTGAAGTCTTGAATACAAGGTAAAAGAAATAATCTCAGTCAAAGAAAATATTAATTCTAAAAAAAGAAAAAAAAATCCAGGCACAAAACATCCAGGATATCTGTGATACAATAAAAAGAACAAATGCATGAGTAATAGGTATTTTTAAAAGAGAAGAAACCAGGGTTAAAAACTCAGAAAATATTTTTAACAAAATAATAAAAGAAAATAACCTTGTGGTAAAAGTTAGGTATTTTTAGTGAAATTAGTATGCAGTTCAGCCTAACTTCTGGCAGCATATAAGGAGAGCTTGGCATCCTTTGCAATTGGGCTGAAATGGGCCGAGCTCATCTGTTGAGATCATAGTTCTCTGAGAAACATGAAATGTCTTATTGAAGGCTAAGAAACCATACAAGCCACAGATGACGTTGGTTTCCAAGAGAAGCCATGGAATGCTGGACATCATGAGAGATCTTGTTGGCCCTCAAGACTGCCAAGGATCTCAAGACGATGCTATATAGCAATCAAAGAGCTCCACACAGCACTCTCTTCTGCTTCTTCCACCTACCCTCACAGACTGAGAAATCAATGCACACTGAAGAAGGTACTACAAGGTATGCCTTCTGTCAGTATTGAGATCACAATGGTCCTAAACTGAGAGGCAGAGTCCAAGATAGAGTCTTTTTGCTGCAAGTCAACCAGAGAGAGACCTTTTTGCAATAAATAGGGCTGGTAGAAAAGACTACCAGAGTTCAGAGTCCATGGTAAGAACTTAGGCCATGAATCATATGTGGACTAAGGAGACTATAGAAATGAGTCTCAGCTGAAGGAAGAAGTCAAATTCAAGTTTAGCAGTTAAAATAGACTGGTCTCATGAACCAGCCACAAATTAGCAGTTGAAGTAAACTGGGCATATAAACTAGCAAAGTTAGGCCCAACATACACTAAGTTTTGACAGGACTATCTACAGTGACCACTGTACCCAGACTATCAAAATCAAGTTATCCTACACAGACCTATACTAAGAATATTAATATCCTTTTAAGAAAGTTAAAATAATATTGTTTAGGTGTTCTTAGATTTTAAGTGTTTATATATTATAAGATTATAGGATATAGGTGTTTAATAGGTATTTCTTAAGTACTAATAAATATGTGTTATAAAGAAAAATTTTCTGTTACATATCCTCAACCTAAAAAAGGGGGAGATGCCTAGAAAGATACAAGAAGTATACAGAACACTGAAGAAACAGGATCAAAAAAGAAATTCCCCACAACACAAAATAATCAAAACACTAAATGTATAGAGAACTCAGAAGAGATATTAAAAGCTACAAGGGTAAAGACTGAATCACATATAAAGGCAGTCATAAGAATAAGAACTGGCTTCTAGAATGGAGATTCTTTAAACCATAAGGGCCTAGACAGTGTTCTACAAACTCTGGAAAAACTACAGAACACGTCTGATACTATTGTAGCCAGAAAAAACTACAATTAAAATCAATGGAAAAAGATAAACATTCCACCACAAAACCAAATTTAAGCAATATGTATCTACCAATCCAGCTCTACAGATGGACACTAAAGGGAAAACTTCAATCTGAAGAGGTTAACTAAACCCTATATGACACAAAGAATAAGTAATTCAAAAACAGTAAACCAAAAGAAGAGGTTAAAAACTCACACCATAACAACAAAGTAATAGGAATCAACAAATAACACTCATTTATAACACATTTATATTAATGGTCTCAATTACCCAATAAAAAGACGCATACTAACGTTTTTTAGAAAACACAATTTATTATTCTTCTGCATCCAAGAAATACATTTTACATCAAGGATAGACATATCCTCAAAATAATGTAATGGAAATGGGTGCTCCAAGCAAAATGACCCAGAAGCAAGTAGGTAGAGCTATTTTGATATCTGGCAAAATAGACTTCAAACCAAAACTAACCAGAAAAGATAGTAAAGGACATGCCAGACTCATTGAAGGACTAATCCACCACGAGGATATTGCAATTCTAAAGATTAAGGCATCAAATAAAGGGTACCCAACATCATAAAAGAAATTCTACTTCAGCTAATAGCATATATTGTTCCTCATACAATATAGTGGATGACTTCAATACCCCACTCTTGCCAATAGATAGATCATTCAGAAAAAAACTAAGCAGAGAAATGCTGGAATTAAATAACATCACAAAACAAATGAATCCAGCAGACATCTACAAAACATTCCTCTCAAACACTAAAGAATATTTTTGCTTTCTCATTGTCTCATGGAACTTTCTCTACAATTGATCACATGTTTGGGAACAAAGCAAGTATCAATAGATATAAGAAAATCAAAGTAACACCCTAAATCCTATCAGACTACCATGGGTTAAATTTGGATGTCAATGATAATAGAAACAGCAGAAATCTTACAAACTCATGGAAAATAAACAACTCACTACTGAATGACAAATGGATCAAAAGACAATAATCAAGAAGGAATTGAAAATGTGTTAGAATTGAATAAAAATGAAAACATGATATGCCCAACCTATGGAATAAAACAGTTCTAAAAGACAAGTTCATAAAACTAAATGTCTACATAAAAAAAAACTGGGGTACTCTCATATCAGTAACTTAATGACACATCTGAAAGCTCTAAAATAACAGGAATAAATAGCACCCAAAAAGAGTCAATGGCAAGAAATAATCAAACTCAGGACTGGAATCAATAAAATAGAAACAAACAAATATACAAAAAACCATGGAATGAAGAGTTGATTCTTTCAGGAAACCAACAAGATTGATAAACCTTAGCCAAAGTAACAGAGAGAAAAGGTCTACATTAATAACACTAGAGAAGAAAGGGGGTAAACTACAAAAGGATACAAAGAAATTCAGAGACTTATAAGGACATACTTTAAAAATCTGTGCTCCACCCAACTTGGAAACATAAAAGAAATGGATGAAACTCTTGATATATGAGACCTAAAAAATGTTCAATCAAGATCAGATAAACAATTTAAACAGATCCATAACCCCTAGTGAAATTGAAGCAGTAGTTAAAATTCTACCAACCCAAAAAAAGCCAAGGGCCACATGGATTCAACTCAAAGAATTTTATCAGACCTTCAAAGAAGAATTAAACTTACTACTTCCCAAGTTTTTTTTTTTTTTTTATTTAAGGCCCATCCCATAAGAAAGAATTCACATCTAACACTGCAAAAGAAGCCAAGAACCTGAGACTAGATAGGTCATGAGCTTAGGTGAAAACCTGGCACTACTGCCCTGCTAAAGGATCATAGCAATAAAATGACTCCTCGTGACATATTGCTATACCCACATATCAGTGCCTCACTCAGCCCACATAAGAGAAGCTTCTTACAACGTCACAGAGACCCTCAACTGAACAATGCGCAGAGCATGAAAGATAGTGAGGTATTCAGTTCTAAATGGGTTGTCTTCATCACACCCTTCCCCTCAGGGGTCAGCGATCTATGCTAAGAGGAGGCAGAAAGATTATAAGAAGTAATGGATGGCTTCGAGGAAAGAGTGTCTGCGAGATACAGCAGGACTGATTCACTTATGAACTCAGAGATACTGTGGAAACACTCAGGACTGACACAGGTTCACCCAGATGGAGGACCTCAGTGCTGTGAGGGGGAAATTGACACTGGTTCGCATCTCAAAAATCTATCTGCAATTTTTAACTGCTGGCAAAGGAAAAAAATCAGTTTTCTCCAAACAAGCATATCAGCCACACTCAAGGACTGGCTTGCTCCATGCCTAGGAGTAGCTGTCCAGCACAAGATGAACTCAATAGTATTTGCAGTGCTCTCTTGTTTGGCTTGCCTTGTTTTGGTTTTTCATTTGTTAATTTGTTTGTCATTTATCTTATGGGTGTTTTGTTTGTTTGTTCTGATTTTCACCTTTGTGTCTATGGTGTTTTTTTGTGTATTTCTTGTTTTGTGGGGGATTTTATTTCATTTTTATTTCTTTTGGGGGGACCTTTGTGTTTTGTTTTTGAAAGAGAGCAAAGGGACATAAAGGTAGGAAGGATCTGAGAGAAGCTGGGAGAGAGGAAAATGATTAAAATATATTGTATGAAATTTTTAAATAAAAATAAAGAATGGGACCTGAAGAAAGGACTAGTCCTGAAATGGACAGTGTTTTGTAATATCTCAGAAATTAAACTCTTACTGACATACTGCACATTTTAAAGTAGACTATGCATCATGACTCCACAACACAAAGATATTTCTAACAGTAGCACTCAAATATCCAGCATCAGGGCTTCACCCCTACTATAAACTCCATAAGAGACTGTTGACTCTGGCCTTGCTCAGGGCACCAGGTATCCCTGTCAAAACTGGTTAAGGTTCTACCTCTCTCCTGTTCTGTCTCTTTCAGAAATATTGCATTAGTGTGAGAATTTAAATCATTCATGAAGGGAAATACATCACAAAATTCAGGACAGTTCTGAGTCACTGTACATTGCAAGTGTCTTTGACTCTAAAATTTAATTTCCCTTTTACAAGTTCATGACAGATCCTGCCACTTCTCAATTTAAAAAGCAGTTCTTCTCACCAGTTCTTCATTTGTTTCATTCTTAGTGTCTTTTCTATTTTGTTGTATAATATGAGATCTAAAATCTAGAGCTCTGTCTAGCATTCCTTGACTTTTAAAAGCCAATACATTTTACAGAAGGAATGAAAAAAGGAATAGTTGTCATACAGGTCTTTCACTTGCTTACGCCAAGATATTTGATAATTATTTTTGGCTATTGAGAGGAGTGTTATTTCCCTAATTTCTTTCTCAGCCTGTTTATCATTTACATAAGGGAGGACTACTGAATTTTTTTTTTTTTAGTTAATTTTGTATCCAGACATTTGCTGAAGGTGTTTTACCAGATGTAGGAATTCTCTGGTAGAATTTTGAGGGTAGTATACATTTATGTATACTATCAAATCATTTGTAAATAAGGATACTTTGACTTCCTCTTTTCTAAATTGTATCCCCTTGATCTCTTTTAGCTGTCTTATTGTTCTACCTACAATTTCAAATACTATATTGAAGAGACAAAGAAAGAGTGGGCAGCTTTGTCTTGTCCCTGATTTTAGTGGAATTGTTTGATTTTAGTGGAATTGTTTGAGATTTTCTTCATTTAATTTGATGTTGTCTTGCTGTATTCTTTTTTTTTTTTTTGCCTTTATTATGTTTAGGTATGGGCCTTGTATCCCTGATCTCTCCAAGACTTTTTTCATGAACAGATGTTGAATTTTGTCAAAGGATTTTTCAGCATCTAATGAGATGAAAGACCTGTATGACAAGAAATTAACATCTCTGAAGAAAGACATTGAAGAAGATATCAGAAGATGGAAAGATCGCCCATGCTTATGGATCAGTAGGATTAATATAGTAAAAATGGTTATCTTACAAAAAGCAATAATATAAAATCAATGCAATTTCCATCAAAATACCAACACAATTCTTCACAGAACTTGAAAGAACAATTCTCAACTTCAAATGGAAAAACAAAAAACACAGAATAGCTAAAACAATCCTGTACAATAAAAGAACTTTTGGAGGTATCACCATTCCTGATTTCAAGCTGCTGAACAATAGTAATAAAATACTAATTTTTATTGCTAAAAAATAGTAATAAAAACCGCATGGTATTGGCATAGAAATAGCCCAGTTGTTAAATGGAATGTAGTTATGACAGCTGGGATTTGGTGTAGGGCAGGGCAATGTTTTTGATGGAATCACCATCCTAGGGATCATGGGTGGGTCCCCAGGAAGGGAAGCTGTTGCACCTCTTCCCTATATGAACAATAACATTAGGCTTAGGATTCACAGGAAACTACTGTATCACTCAGTCCTCCTGCTGCCTGCCCATGAGGACAGCTAGCTGTCTTGCTGTGTTAGCCGTACCCTCCATCTGTCTCTCTGTCTCTCAATAGTTTCCTGCAGGGAAAATGTGTTCTCATTTAGCCGGTGACCCTAACACTGGTATAGAGCACAGACCCCTCTCACTAGGATGATTCAGGAACTCAGGCAGCAGAGGCTCTATCCTAGCCACAGAGCAGTCCCATGCAGACTGCTGAGATTTTTTTAACCCCAAAATGGCTCCCAACACCTTATCTTATCCCATCTTGGATGTACCTGACACCTAGAGTCTCTCAATGTGATGCTCATGACTGGGAGGAAGGTACCAGGGAAAGCTTTTGATGGAGTCATCATCCTGGGGGAGGTAGGTGGTGCCCCCTGGGATGGAATTACTGGCCTTTTGGGTAGATACTATAGTACACAGTCACATGACCCAGGTTTTCTCATGCCATAGTGTACCTGTCTCTAGCTGGAAGGTGGTGCCTGAGTATATCGAGTTTAGCATGTGGTGCTCCTGGGATGTGAAGAGAGGAAGAAAGGACCCTTCTGTGTCTCTTGGTGTGCAGGGTTGCATGTGTCTCTTGTGTGGTGATCCAGAGGACATTGTGGAAGATGCCTGGGCCTTAAACTTCTCTCCAGCATTCCCATAGCCACATCACTCAGTAAATGTATGGGAGACACGATCAGCAAGAGAGAGAGTTGCGCTGCTAAGTTAAAGGAAGCTAAGGAAGAAGCTCAGCCTAGTATCCACAGCACCATCCACCATAGTCCAGTGTTTTGTGTGGGGAGTATTCCCATCATTGAAGATGGTGAGAGACCTTGTATTGTTTCTCTCATGCCATGGGGGCCATTCTTATTCAAACCACTGCATACATTTGTGTGGATGATCTATAGGGATGCTTAAGATGATTTCCTCATCTCCAAGATTCAGACTCACAGACCCAACTTTATTTACATTCTCTCCTATGAGCTTAATGTGCGCATAAGCCTTCCCTCTTCATACCCACCTACCATTTGAGATCACCAGCTCCAAACTTCAAGAAGTACTCTTCAACTAATTTCTCCAGAGTGGCTCATGGATGCTCCACCATGTGCTTGTAGAGACTAAATGGCAAACTATCTGTGACAGTAATAAGCTACTCATTTTGCAATAAATTTTGCTCTCCAATTCCTTCTCTCCTGCTCTTCATTCTTGTTCTCCTTTCTTCCCTTTCACTACCAATTCCTACAAAGAGAAGATCATGGGAAAACACGTTGTTTTTCAGTGACAGCTGCAGAAAGCGGTGTTAAGGAGGGTTCACTGGAGTTATGAACAGGAACTTCATAAAACAGCCTCTTTCAGTTCACCACAGACATGAAATCTGAGGAGGTCACGTATCCTCCAGGGCTTTGCACAGGAGTAAGCATACGTCACAGTACAATGTGAAGGTGAACTTACCAATTCCACTTGGAAATCGAGACAATATATATCTTCCAATTCTTTTTTCTTACAACTTCTGAGAAAACTGTTTCTTTGTGTTTCCACGAAACAAAGCAATGAAATCACCAGAATACATCTAGGCCTCGAGTGGTCCCCCAGATCAGTCCACCGTACACGTTTAATTCTCCACTTGCAGAGTCTTTAATAAGACACACTTCTAATTGATTTGTGTGGCCTGGGGACAATGTGAAAGAGGATGCTACTGTTTACCCAGGACTAATAGCAGCAACCTTTCCTAGGACAAATAGCAAACATTCTGCTCTTGCGCCCACATGAGTCAGTTAGAAATGTCAGCCTTCATTATTAATGCGCTCTCCTTATCCTTCGCCTTTTCGGCCAACACCTAAAGGGAAAGCGGCACTTTCAGGTATGTTTATGTATCCAGGCTGGATAATGAGCCAGGTAGCTTTTCCTCCCTAGTCATGTGAAAAACTCAACACCGAAAAAGACATAGGTGGTAAAGTTTCAGTTTAAAAAGTATTGTCACATAAGAACAAAGCAAAATACTGATCAGTAGAAAAAGTGTGGAACTATAAGAGCCTCCGATTTAGAAAGTAAACCCATGGTGCTTATATGCCGAGTAGAGTGTAATTGGAAGGAGCATCGCAGCGCTTGGCTGAAGCAGAAACTGGTGATCCTCCAGTGTTCTCACCCCAGATACATGCTACATCTCCACAGCAAGGAATGGGGAGCAGCCTTTCTTAGGTCCCAGCCATCTTTCCACATCCCTTCTCCTTCACAGTCTAAAACAGAGGTTGGCAAACTACTCTCCACAGGCCAGCCACCTGTTTTCCAAAACAAATTCTCATTCACTTATATACTGCTAACACCTGCTTTCAAACTAATACAGGAGAGTTGAGTAATTTTGTCAGAATCCATAAAACCCACAATTCTAAAATATTTACTAACTAGCTCTTCATGGAAAAAAAATTGCCAATATGTGATTTATATTTTAAGCTAAAGTTTTTAATTGTAGGCAAGATGTTGTTAACATATGTCCTGCTGTCTCCGCCACTAAATAAAAGTAGTTAGAAAACATGGACAGAAATGTATTTGGAAACTATTGGAGGATTCTAAAATAAATAATGACAGATGAATTAGGGAAATAGCATCTCTCTCTCTGTGTGTGTGTGTGTGTGTGTGTGTGTGTGTGTGTGTGTGTGTGTGTATCCCAGCCTAGCTTCAAATTCCCAATGACCCTCCTGCATCAGCCTCCTGTACAGCATGCCTGGAAGCATAAGGGTCTACTTTACTGTTTCCTTCCCTCTATTAGAGCTCTTATTATTGAACCGCACATATGGTTACTGCGGCAGAAGCCCAAAGCACAGCAGGGTGCCAAAGCCTCGTGTTTCTGGTCAAAGGGTAAAAGTGGAAATAAAGGGACCAAAAGGAAACTCTAAGGCACTGAAGAGTTTGTAGAGATAGAGAAACCTGAAAAGGCAACCCTCACAGTGTTATTTACTTTTGGATTTTACCAGTGAATCAAGTATGTACAAGATCTTAATCAGTACTTAACAGTTCCTGTAAGATTTTGGAACTAAACTAAAATGTTCTCTCCTATGCATGAAAATCAACTCAAAATTAGTCAAGACTTAATTCCAGCTCAAGATTTAAGGCACGCATGTCTCCAATTCCTATAAGAAAACACAGAATGGAAGTTCCATGATATTGGCAGTGATTGCATGATGGTGACATCAAAAACTATGTGTCACATTAAAAATATTCTTTCAAAACCAAAAGAAAAAATAATCAATAAAATGAGAATCAATACAAAGAACAGGGAAACCAATTTTAAACTATATATCTTATGAAAGGTTAATAGCCCATCTTATAAATGGTTAATAGGCAAAATATGAAAGAAACTCCTACAACTCCAAAGCAAAATGATTAATAATCCTACTTTAAAATAGACCAAGAACTTGAATAGATACTGCTCTAAATAAGTCATTCAAAAGACTTACTGGTATATACATTGAGGAAATGTGCATTACAGTCACCATGGGGCCAATATTATACAGCATATATTTAGCAAAATCATAGAAGAAAACTTCACCAAACTAAAGAAAGACATGCTTATACAGATTCAAGAAGCTTATAGAATCCCAACTAGGCAAGACAAAAAACAAAGAACAACAAAATAAAAACCCCACATGGCATATCATAGTTAATAATACTAAATATACAGAAGAAAAACAACTGAAACCTGAAATTCAAAAGAACGCAAATTACATATAAGATAAAACACATCACAAGAAAACAAGACTTCTCAATGAAAACTCTGAAATGTAGAAGAGCCCGGAGCAATGCACTCCTCATTCCAAAAGACTACAACTTCCAACTTAGACAACTGTGCCCAGGAAAACTGGAGAAAAGCTGGAGCATAAGACAAGAATCTCAATATAGCCTGTTAGAAGATGGCAGAGGTCCTTAAGGAGGAAATTACTAAATCCTTCATCTATAAAATAAGGGATCTATGGAAACCCAAAAAGCAGTGGTGTGAAATGAATCAAACAGTTCAAAACTTAAAAGTGGAAATAGAATCAATGAATCAAAACCAAACTGAAGTAAAACTAGAAATGAAAAATTTAGGAACTTGAACAGGAAAATGCATAGGTAAGCCTCACCAAAAGAATACAAGAAATGGGAGAAAGAATCTCAGGCATTGAAGACATAATAGAAAAAAATGGATACCATGTTCAAAGAAAAGTATTAAAATTAAAAATCTCCAGGCATAAAACATCCAGGAAATATGGGGCACCATAAAAAGACCAAATGTATGAATAATAGGTCTAGAAGAAGTAGGAAGTAGGAGAAATCCATGCCAAAGGCACAAAAAATATTTTCAACAAAATATTTCCTTAGAAGAAAATTTTCATAGAAGAAAATGTTTCTAATCTAAAGAAGAAAATGCTTATCAGGATACAACAGGCATATCATATACCAAATAGACTGGGCAAGAAAAGAAAGTACCCTCGTCACATAATAATCAAAACACTAAACATACAGAACAAAGAAAGAATATTTTAAAAACTTCACAAGGAAAAGGCTAAGTAACTTATAAAGGCAGACCTAGTAGAATTACACCCTAATTCTCAATAAAGACTCTAAAAGCCAGAAGGTCCTAGACAGACATTCCACAAATTCTAAATGCCTAGACTACTATACCCAGTAAAACTTTCAATCATAACAGGAAAAAAAAGACATTTGATGATAAAACCAAATTGAAACAGTATTTATCTATAAATTCAGGCTTATAGAAGATATGAGATTAACTACACCCAAGAAAACAAGGAATAAATAATACTAGACCAGTATTTGCTATTTTGTGGATTCTTCTTTGTCTCTTCAATCTTTCTCTACCCTGTACTTCTTCCTTTTAACCTCTAACACTAGATAGAAGACAAAAAAAAAGGATAAAGGGGAAAGAGGGCATTGTTATCAATAGACTACTTCCTGCTGATTAGGGCCATCAATTTCCATGGGGCAAGTTTGATCTTCACTGTTAAGATATCTGATTTCTTCCTGTTGTTTCTTTACGAATGACTGACAAACTGCAACCACCAGCAACCAACTACCAACCAGCTACCACCTGTCTGGGCTCTAGTATTTCTATATTCTCTGAAAATTTCACAGAATTCAATAACAAGAATAAACACTCCTCATTGATAACTCTCAATGCCAATAGTCTAAACTCCTTAGGATAAAGCACTGACAACTTGGCCTTTGTACAGAACCCTCAGCAAGTGGTGCGGGGCAGTGTCTGTCATGGACTATGGTACCTGTTAGTGGAATACCTTGTCCTAGATGGGCTGCCATGTTGGGCCCCAGTGCAAAAAAAAAAAAAAAAAGCTCTAAGCCTAATGTGACTGATGAACTGAGGGGACTTGATATGTGGGGACCGCCTCACCTGAGGAGAAGGAGAGGAGGCAGAGGGGGAAGAAGGTAGGAGGATAGGAATGGGAGGGGAGGAAGGAGGGGACTGTGATGGAGTTATAACTTGAATAAATAAATAAATGTTTTTAAAAAATTAAAAAAGCACAGTCAAACAGAACAGTTGTGAAACAGGGTCCATCCTTCTGCATCTAGGAAATGCACCTCACTGTCAAGGACAGATATAACCTCAAAATAAAAGGATGAAAATGAATATTCCAAACAAATGGACCTAAGAAGCAAGCCATTTTAATATCTATAAAATAGACTTCCAACCAAAACCAATCAGAAGTGTCAGGGATGAATACAACATACTCTCAAATGAAAAATCCACCAAGAGAACATTGACATTCTTAACATCTACTCACCTAACCCAAGGAAACCCATGTTAATTTTTAAAAAACTACAGCTTAAATCACATATTGACCCTCACACACTGGTAGTAGGTGACTTCAATACCTCCCTCACTCTTGCCAATAGACAGGTCATCCAGACAAAAACTAAACAAAGAAATGCTGGCGCTAGCTAATGTTATAAACCAAATGGGCCTAACAGATAGTTACAGAACATTTCACCCAAACACCAAAGGATGTACCTTCTTCTCAGCACCTCATGAAACTTTCTCTAAAACTGACCACATATTCAGGCACAAAGCAAGTCTTAACAATTACAAAAGAATTGAAATAACACTCTTCATCCTATCTGACCACCATGAATTAAAACTGAATATCAACAACAATATAAAGCTCACAAACTCATGGAAAATGAACAACTCACTACTGAATGAAAAATGGATAAAGACAGAAATTAAGAAATACATTAAGATTTTCTAGAGTTGGATGAAAATGAGAACACAACATATAGAACATAATGAAGTTCTAAAAGGCAAGTTCATAGGACTAAGTGTCTATATAAAAAAATAGAGAAATCTTATAACAGTAACTTAACAACACATCTGAAAGTACTAGATAGGAAGTCATACCCCAAAAAAGTTGACAGCAAGAAATAATCAAATTGAGGACTAAAATCAATGAAATAGAAACAAAAATATATTTTAAAAATCAATAAAACTAAACATTAGTTCCTTCAGAGAATCCATAATATTAACAAATCCTTAGCCAAATTAACTAAAAGGCAGAAGGAAGAGATTTAAATTAAAAAACTTAGAGACAAAAAGGGGAGACATAACAACAGACACTGAAGAAATCCAGAGAATAAGGACATATTTTAAAACCTGTAATCCACCATATAAGAAAATTCAAAAGAAATGGATAATTTTCTTGACATATACCACTTACCAATGTTAAATCAAAATCAGAAAAGCAACTTAAGCAGAACTGTAACCCCCTAGTGAAACAGAAGCAGTAATTAAAAGCCTCATATGCAAAAGGTTCAGAGCTAGATGGTTTTAGCACAGAATTCTACCACATATTCAAAGAAGAATTAATGCCAGCACTCCTCAAATTACTCCACAGAAGAAAAATTGCCTAATTTAGTTTACATGACCACAGTTACTTTGCTATCTAAACCACATAAAGAACCTACAAAGAGAGTTACACAACAACTTCCCATATAAACATTTCAATAAAATATTTGCTAAATAAATCCAAGAATACATCAAAAAGATCATCTACTGTGATCAAATAGGCTTCATCCTAGAGATGCAGGGATGACTCAACATATGTAAATTAATAAATGTAATCTACCATATAAACCACATGAAAGACAAAAACCACATGATCATCTCATTAGATGCAGAAAAGGCCTTTGACAAAATCCAAATGGCAAAACCCCTTCATAAGTAAAGTCCCAGAGAGATTAGTGATATAAGGGACATATATCAACATAATAAAGGCAGTTTACAGCAAACCATAGCCAACATCAACTTAAATGGAGAGGAACTCAAAACAATTCCACTAAAATCAGGGACAAGACAAGGGTATCTATTCTCTCCATAGCTATTCAATATAGTTGTATGGAATCTTAGCTAGAGCAATAAAATGAAGAAGATTAGTGACATATGAATTGTAAAGGAAGAAGTCAAAGAATCTTTGTTTGCAGATGATATGATAGTATATATTAATAATCCTAAAAAAATCCATAAGAAAACTCCTAAAGCTGATAAACACTCTCAACAAAGTAGCCAAATACAAAATTAACTCATAAACAGCAGTCCCCTTCTTATAAACAAATGAAAAAGGGACCAAGAAAGAAATCATGGAAACAGCATCTTTCACAATCCCCCTCCACAACAAGTCGTCGAGTAACTGTAACCAATTAAGTGACAGACTTATATGAATAAAAACTTTATGATATTGAAGAAGATGTCAGAAGATGCAAAGATCTTCCATGCTCATTGATCAGTAGAACTGATAGAGTAAAAATGTCCATCCAACCACAAGCAATGTATAGATTCAATGCAATCCCCATCAAAATTCCAACACAATTCTTTTGGGATCTTGAAAGGGCAATTTTCCGCTTCATATGGAAACACAAAACCCAACAATAGCTAAAATAATCCTGAATAAAAAAAAAAAAAAAGAACTGATGGTGGTATCACCATCCCCAAACTCAAATTGCAGTACAGAACTACAGAAATAAAAACAGCATGGTATAGACACAAAACATACTGAGCAATGGAATTTAACTGAATACCCAGAGATAAATCCACACATACTTGACATCTGATGTTTGATAAAGAAGTCAGAAACACATCCTGGAAAAAAAGACAGAATCTTCAACAAATGGTATTGATCAAACTGAGTGGCTGCATGTGAATGAGTCCAAAGAGCTCAATACCTATTACCCTGCACAAAACTCAACTCCAAATGAATCAAAGATCTCAACATAAAATCATTTATACTAAATCTGATAGAAAAGTTATTAATAGAGCCTTGAACTCATTGGCACAGGAGTAGACTTCTCAAAAGAACACCATTAACACAGGCACTAAGATCAACAATTAACAAATGGAATTTAATGAAACTGAAAATCTGTATGGCAGAGGGCATTGATATTTAAATAAAGTAGCCACCTACAGAATGAGAAGGGATTTTTAGCAACTACACAAAGGATAGAGGAATAATATCCAAAATATATAAAGAACTCAAAAAACTGGATATCAAAAAACATTTAACCCAATTTTAAAATGGGGCATTGATCTAAACAGAGGATTCTCAAAAAAAGGAAGTTCAAATGACTGAGAAGCATTTAAAGAAGTGTTCAACATCATTAGTCATCAGGGAAATGCAAATCAAAACTACTTTGAGATTTCATCTTACATTGTCAAAATGGCCAAGATCAATAAAACAAATAACAGTTCATGCTGGTGAGGATGTGGAGTAAGAACACATCATTGCTAGTGGGAATGCAAACTTGTACAGCCACTGTGGAAAGCAGTGTGACTGTTACTTAGGAACATGGGTACAGATCTACCTCAAGATCCAGCTTTATATCACTCTTGGACACAAACCCAAAGGATGCTTCATCCTGCCACAGAGACACTTGCTCAGCCATATTCATTACTCTCTATTTGTAATAGCCAGGAACTGGAAACAAGATGTCCCTAAATAAATGAATGGATTTAAAAAAAAAAAAATGTGGTCCATTTACACAGTGGAGTACTATTCAGCTATTTAAAAAAATTGAAATCATGACCTTTGCAGGTAAGTGGTTGGAACTAGAAAATAATCATCCTGAGTGAGGTAACCCAGACCTAGAAAGGTAAAATATGTTATGTATTTACTTATGTGTAGATATCAGCTGATAAGTCAATGATAAGCAAGTTACAATCCACAGAACCACAGAGGTTAGATGCAGAGTAAGGGACTTGATAGATCACCCTTCCCAGGGAGATCTGTCAAGTCTCTATGTTTAGGGATATGTTTGTTTCCAATTCCTGGCTATTACAAATAGGGGAAATAAATTACATAGTTATGGATAGGTGGAGGTTGGAACAGGAGGATCAGGTGGGGAGAAGGAGGGAAGAGGAGAAGAAGGGAGGGAATACAGGGAGAGACAGCTAACACTGAGGGCCATTTGAGGGGTAGAATGGAAACTATACACTAGAACTTCCTAATATATATATATATAAAGGTGGTCTAAATGAAATGACCAAATATGGGAGACAGAACCTCACCTGGACATCTCTTGTCATCAAATGAAGCTCCCAGTATTGGAAATGGGTTATATCTAATTGAGTCATTAGCCAAAGCCCTATGGAAAATCCCCAGACAAACCATCAGAAAAATGAACTCAATGGCATGTTAGGTGGTTCCTTGTCTCATAATGTTATGTCAGAGCTTTTTTTTTTTTTTTTTTAGTCTTTTAATTTTTATGTTTACTTTTTAAAAATCCTACAGATCTTGTGTGTGTGTGTGTGTGTGTGTGTGTATAGTATTATGACTTCCAGTTTTGTGTTTTTATGGGATTCCTGAATCTGGAAGTGAACAGATTCTTTGTCTATACCTATTTCTCATGCCTTTTCTTGGACTTTTCCTTCTGTTTGTGTGTTTTGTCCTATTCCAATGTGTTTGGTTTTGTTTTATATATATTATAATATACTGCATTTTATATATTATATTATTATTATCACTTACAAGTCTGTTTTCTTTTTTTTATTATAATGTTTATTTATTACATCGTTACATCTCCATCATAGTGCCCTCTTTCCACCCCTCCCGGTTCCACCCTCCCATCCTCTCCTCCCTCTCCCACCCATCCCACTCCTCCTATTTGGAGTGTTCCCTAAAAATCAGCCCCTCTCAGTTCAAAAGTCACATGAGGGCTAAGAACTTCCTCTTGCATTGGAGGCCTACATAGTAGCACCCCTAGGGCAAATTGTCCCATTAATAGGTAGCAAAGTCTATGTTCCTGATCTTTTTGGTGTGTTGGTTGTAGGATAGTTACCCTGTACTGTTTTCTAATGAGAGATAAAACGAGAGTGGATCTGAATAGAAAGGGGTGTAGGGAGGAACTGGAAGATGTAGAGAGATAGGAAACCATATTCTGAACATATGAAATGAAAAAAAATCTACTTTCAACAACAACAAAAAAAAATATTAGCTACACCACCTAAAAAAAATTACTACCAAAGAGCCAGGAATCGCTGATGAAATTAAGTGCTGGGATGATCTATAAGGACTTTAGCTGTTACTAAAAAGTGATCTTCCATTTGTAAACCCTCTTCAAACAAGTAGAGGAGACAGAAGTCTTCACAAGCGAATGAGATACAAAAAGAAGAGCAATCTGAAAGAACTCTCTCAGCTTAAGTCATTATAACCAATCTCCAGAGGTTGCACAGCCTAAAGAATAGAGGTCTCTTTCTTCTAGTTCTATAAGGACATCCTCACCCACAGAACTAACTGGCAGACACGATGTCTGGCAAGACATGACTTCATCCCAGTCTCATCATCTGAAGTTGTCTATTCCCATGGCAAATGAGAAACTCTTAGCTCTTTGAATAGTAAGTGACTTTGGATTAAATCTGAGACAACTAAAACTTCCTGGCTTGTGGGCATCCGCCTTCCCATTGTACCTTCACAAGGAGGTGAGTGAGAGCCACTTGCTTCTTCTTATCCTCTTACTCTTAAGGTCTCAGGACCTAATGACACACCAAGGTCCTGCCTCCAAATGTCACCATATTGGGGCTTTCTATTCAGTACATCAACTCGTAGGTGATACAAACACTCAGTCCATAGTGAGTGTAATAATGAAAATGTAAAGATATTCAAGACAAAATGTTAATGGTTGGAATTCTTTAAGCGGTGCCAAGACAGAACTTTTACATATGGTTACGAAAATAGTACGGTTTATAATTTCTGAGCTTGAGATTAAACAAACATTTTCTAGAACTCCATTATTATCCTTTTAAATTACTTCAAAGATAAATTTATTAGCCACAAAAAACTTCATTGTTTGCACAATGTGGTTATGTTCTGGGCTTGCCCACTTGCTTTCTTTAAACAAAATGAATATCACCAAACTCAGTCCATCACCACAGAGAAAAAAAAAAGCTTTCTGAAACATGTCTCTCAGTCTCTCAAGTATTTCCCACATGCACTGGAGCAGTATTTGCCAGTCAGGAGAAGTTCATCAAAGATAATGGGTTATGTCAAGAGGGGCGAAGAGCTAAGAGTTAGTATGACTGACTAAAACAGTATTTTAACACCCATGAATATTGTTAACTGTAAAAGAGAAAACAGGGAAAAGATATCCTTGGCAAGACTTGGAAGTAAACAGAATATAAGCGCCTCATTCTGGAAGTGACTGACTAGAAAGTAAGAATACAAAGTTGAATGGCCATCCTGCCTTGCCTTCTAAGTAGTTCAAGGCCCAGTAGATGATGGAAATCTTGAAAATCAAAAGCATATCAGCTAGCCCATGCATGAAGAAGAGTAGACTCAGAAATGAATGACTAGGAAGCCACTAAGCCAAATAACTGACTCAGGCACCAGATAGCAACAGCCCATTTGACCTGATAGTAATGGGGAGGCCCAGAGAGGAAAATTTTCATTTGCTATATGCGAAGAACTAAAACAACACCACCAGAATTAATATAATAAAATCAATTATCTCACACTAATGTGTGTGTCATTTCCAGGACACACACAACACACACACACACACACACACACTCTACAGGATATCACAAGAAAGTAAGGAAACCCTGCTAAAATTAGTACCTTCCTCAGGTTTTCATACAAATGCTTCCACATGTTAAAATGTCACTTAAAATGGGGAGGGAGCCAGTAAAGAATCTTAAGAAACACAATCAAAGAACCAAGGCAAAGGTATTGTTTGTTTCCTCACTTGAAAGATAAAGAAAAACAAGAAGCAAGTCTTTGAAATATGGTATTAGATGTTATTAAATAATTATCTGTCATTTTATTGAGTATTATAATGTCTTTGTAACTATAGAAAAACAATATGACTTTTAGAAATCCACAATGACATATGAAAACATAAAATGACATGATGTCTCAGATTTTCTTCTTAACACTTCAGAATTTATAAATATGGGGAAGTCCTGATAACACATAAGTCTGATGTTGAATATATAAAACTGATTTTAGAGTCATATAAAACTGATTCTAGATTCTTTCTACTCTTGCATCATTCATAATATAGGCTAGCATGTCATTTAGCTTAATACTTTAGTCTATATATTTAATATGTATATATTACATCACTGCGTCACACATACATTATTCTTTTAAACAATGCACTGTAAATGTCATGAAAAAAATTACATAATCTGTCAGCTAAATTACAAATGCCATTATGTAAAAGGAATGAGAAAAGAAATATTTGGGCTTGTTTGTAATTTCTTTCAAATATCTAATTGTCTTTTTAATGTGCATATTTTGAGAAGGATCATTTTTTAAGTGTAAGATCTAGATTGTTTCCTTTGAAATATGTCTATCTGGGGGCTGGAGAGATGCCTCAGCAGTGAAGAGCACAGGATGCTCTTGCAGAGGACCTGGATCTTTCTTTTTACCCATGTAGTATCTCAGAACCATCTCCAACTCCAGTTCCAAGGAACCAATGCCCTCTGTAAGTCACCAGACATGCACGTGTCACACAAGTATACAGCAGGCAGAACACCCATATGCATAATTCTCTTTAAAGTCATTTTACTTATAGTCTGAAATGTCACTGTTTGTTGTGAGGTATAGTGATCACATCTCTTAACAATCAAACCTCAGCCCCTCATTGCTAATGCCAAAAAGCAAGGGGGAAAAGGGGAGGTCATCAGTCTTAAAACCACCTCTTCTCCAGAAATGGACCTTTCTACTATTTACAGCTGCTCATGTCACACTCTGTTCCTCTTACAGTCTAGCCTTGGACAGAGCACAGGATCTTTCTCCTTTATCTCCAAGCAAAACTGAGGCAAGCCTAAAAGATCTGCTGAAGAGTTACATTTAAAACTTTAGGAACAAGAAGAAAATACATGTAGAGTACCATCCCAGAGGTGAGAACCAACAGCGGCAGCAGAACCTATCTGCCGGGGATCACCATAAACACAAACTTGTGGACACCAACCCCAGCATTACTGAGTCAGAACATGCCAGATATAGGGCCCAGAACCCACCCTTTGAGCCCTTTTAATTAGTAAATAATTTTTAAATCTTAAACTTGACAATCTTCAGATTCTAATTCATTTTGTTTGGTTCATGAAGATTGTTTCCAAATGTGGTAAGATATTAGGATCATGAAAGGAAATGGTTTTAAAAAAACAACTTGATATAATTTTTATTTTTTAATTAAAAATTTTTTCAGGCAATACTTTTTGAGCCCATTTTTCCTTTACCCCAACTCTTCCCACATCCTCCCCACCTCACTACCCATCCAATTTTATGGGGGTTTTTCTTCCTCTTTCTCTCTGATTCTATTACAAAAAAAAAAAATCACAGAAATGAAAAATCAAATGGGGGAGGGGTGAATCAATAAAACAAAATATACTAAAACAAAACAAAATAATACCATTGAGTTCATTTTGTATTGGCCAACCTATGCTGGCATGGGGCCTTCTCTGGAGTGTGCCTGATGTACCCGGTCACTCCCTAACTGGAGAAAGCTGACTTTTCTTTTTCCAGCAGGTATCAGCTGCCCGTTGCTTCTTGGGTAAGGGTGGGATCCCATGTCTACTTCCCAGTCTCAGTGGGAGAACTCCATCTGGCTTGAACCTCTGAACTGCTGCAACAGTTGCTGTGAGTTCATAAAGTGTGACAGTTCTGTAGGTCAGAAGTCACTGTGCCCTGGATGTCATCCATCACACTCATAGGCATTTGTGTCTGCAAAGCATCCCATTTAGGACTGAGTGTTCCAAAGGACCTCTCTACATGTTGTCCAGTTGTGGGTCTCTGTGTAACTCCCGTCTACTGACAGAAGCTTCTCTGATGTGGGTCGAGTGATGCACTGATCTGTTATTAGGAGTCATTTTGTTTCCATGTTCCTTTAGCAGAATAATGGTATTAGGCTTCCTCTAAGCCCATGATCTATCTTATCTCCAGTTCTTGGCTCCTTTAGCAGTGTCACGCATGGGTTCCATCGCATGGAGTGAGCCTTAACACCCATAACCTTTGTGCCACTATTGCACCAGCATATCTTGCAAGAAGGTTGATGTTGTGGGTCACGGGGTTTGTAGCTGGTGTTATGATTACCTTTCTTCTCTGGTAGCGTGTGGAGTACCTTCCAGTATAATGAATTCTAGCCAGTCGAAGTGAACCTTCTGGTCAGGCACCAGCTTGACCTCTGTGTTCAATGATATAAATTAGACCCTCGGCAACGAGACCCTATCATCAGGTTGTAGAGAGCTTTAATGATAGACTGTGATATTTGAGAGGTTCCACGGGACTCCTTTGTCCAATGGCTCAATGAGATGTAACTCATTCCTGACACAGGATATTTTACCTGGTGGCCTTCAGAAATAAGATTTAAAAAGCAAAACAAAAAATGAAACTCCGTATTTCTTAAACACATAAAATTTTTACATAAAAAAATTAGCAGCTTTTAAACTTCTCAGATATTCCAATGTGCAGTCACACATACTGGTCTGGAGTATCATGTGGACCCAGGAAGCTGGATTTTATAAGAACTACCCATATGATGCTTAGCTCCACCCTGGGCTGACAACCAATGTTCAGTAGGGGTTACATGCAAGATTCCTCACATTCCTCTTCAGCTAGGGGTTTTCTAATTCAAAGCATGTCTGTCTCTACATGGTATGAATTGTTCCCCCTCAACACACTGGGAATTCCCACAAGTACGCCTCAAAGTGATAAAATCTAAGAAAAGAAGAAGAAAGGGATCATAAATTCTCTCATTTTTTTATTCAGTGTGTACTTTCCAACCTCTTATTCCAGTTTGACAATCCTCCTCTCGTACAGAGGGCATTTATCAGGTATCACTGCCTCCTCCCCACAGAAAGTGACTTTACTAAAGAACTCAACAGGCAGTCATCCCAGAAGCAACCACACACAGTTACTTTGATATCTGAACATAAGATACTAACTTAGGAAATTGACAAAAATATTTCATTTTCTCTACAGACAGCAAAATAACATAAGTATCCATGTGCCCAATTGCAGAGAATTAGCTAATAGTGTGCATATACAGTACACCTTTGTGAAATGTGCAGTGGTCTATGATTGACTAGTTAAAAATACAGGATTATGGAAGACTTTAGATATTAGATGTTAGGTTCTGAGTTTTTTGATGGCCTTGAGTTCTGAAGAAGAAATCAGTTGCTAATTAGTATCAACATTCTTGACTCCTAACAGAGAGAGAACAGCACATTTAGAGCTGTTTAGATTTGGTTCCCAGTGGGTCTTTGGGAAAGATGAGGAGTCTTTAGAAGTTGACACCTCACTAAAGGAAGTAAGTCATTGAATGTGCACCTTAAGGTTCGTAGCTCATTCCCACTTCCTGTTTATTCTCTGACATGGATATCATGTGACCAGCTGGCTTCCCACTCCTACTGCCATACCTTTCCCCATCATAGTGTCCTCTATCCTATTTTCTTAGTTAGGGTGACTATTGATGTGTTGAAACACCATGACCAAAGCAACTTGAGGAGGAAAGGGCTTATTCAGCTTACACTTCCACATCACAGTCCATCACTGAAGGAAGTCAGGACAGGAACTCAAGAACAGGGCAGGAACCTGGAGGCAGGAGCTGATATCGTGGCCATGTAGGAGTGCTGCTCACTGGCTTGCTCCCCATGGCTTGCTCCCCATGGCTCACTCAGTCTGCTTTCTTATAGAACCCAGAACCACAGTCCCAGGGATGGTCCCACCCATAATGGGCTGGACCCTCCCACATCTATTACTAATTAAGAAAATGCCCTACATCTGGATCTTATGAAGGCATTTTTTCAATTGAGGTTCCCTCCTTTCAGTTAACTCTACCTTGCATCAAGTTGAAATAAAACTATCCAGCACACCTCTTAAAGTGTAAACCAAAATAAATTCTTCCTCCATTAAAAAAAGAGAGAGAGAGAGAGATTTATGGTCTGGATTTTATACCTGCATCTGCACCCAGATTCACTACTTATTAACTACATGAATTTTGACAGGTACTTAGTCTATTTGAGCTTTTATAATCTAATGTATATGGCCTCCTACCCACAGAAAGTGACTGTACTAAAGAACTCAACAGGCAGTCATCCCAGAAGGGACCACAAAACAGTTACTTTGATATCTGAATGTAAGACTTCAACTTAGGAAATTGACATGGAGCTTAAGGTCTTCATTTAACTCCCATACAGTAACTGATATTGTGCTCTCCCAACATTCTCTCTGAAAGCTTCAAAAGGAAACCATTTTAACCAAGAAAACAGACTTTGTTCTTTAATAGCCTTTCCAAGCAAGGTCTTGCTTACTCATTCATTTTGTCTCTTTTTTATAATAAATCATATTGTCTTTGGATGTATAGAATCATATCAGTGCTTACTTTATTTTATGTCCAGATTTTATTATAATATCCATTTGATAGAAAAAGAAGTATTTCACAGGCTAGTTTTTCTACATTCATAGCTATCAATTAGCACAAGCCAGAACTTCCTCAAACAGAGGCCCCAAATGCAATTGTCTTCTCGCTTTCTTTCATTAAGAAAATACCACACATCCAGCCCTTATGGAGGTATTTTCTCAGTTGAGATTTTCTCCTATCTGAAAACTCTAGTTTGTGTCAAGATGACATAGAACTATCTAGAACATGTGACCCTTTTTCAATTTGACTCACAAATGCATCACTGTTAAGCAACAACCTTTTCTTTTTTGTTCATCCCCAAGATCACACATTAATAACACCACAATATAAAATATTTTACAAACTTAAAATTTCCGTGTCTTTACACAATTGAATACTTTTAAATTCAATTACTTCAGTAATCTGAAGTTTCTTTTGAAACCTAAAATCTATTTTAAAAGTAAGTCTTTCGGATGGGAGCGAAGATGGCGGCGACCTACACTGACGCATTCTGAATGCGGGGAAAAAAGAGCCATAAAAAACTCAGAGATATTGGGCACTGTGCAAAAACCGGAGGGGCTAGACCCCACCCCGGAACACTCACAGCTCCCAAGGGACTGTTAAAAGTCCCAGGGCAAGGCTCTCCCCATCTCTCACAGACACGGAGGCCACTAAACGCGGGATTCGGGAACTCCCATTGGGTGAGGCGCCTGGTAAGATCGATCCCAACTTACAGCAGGCAGAATCAGGGTCCATTTGGCCATAGATCGCTGTCCTATTGGGCTCCCCACACATCAGGTTGAACTTATATCCACTTAGAAAAGGTTGCGAGATAGTGGAAGCCTTAGCAAGGAACAAACAGGGGGCTCAGGAGGTGGTCCGCAGCTGCTCGTGAAGCAGGAGGGCGGGAGGTTCCGAGAGAGCGCAGGAAGCAGGGAACACAAAGGCAGGCGGGAGGGGCCAAATTTCGCACACACACTATAGCGCAGCTGGGGAGAGAGTACAGCGGGCAGGGACAAATCCCCGCCAGTCCACGGCAGGTCATCTGGGGAGAGAGACAGGCGTGGGTGGGGCCAGG
>CAJQZJ010033594.1:412320-466410 GCA_907164525.1 Lophiomys imhausi | reverse complement strand
GTGTGTGTGTGTGTGTGTGTGTGTGTGTGTGTGTGTGTGTGTGTGTACATACGCATACATAAAATGTGATAACTCTGGAAGGTGATGAGAAAGCCAAAAACTGGTTGAGTTGTCTTCACTCAAGAAAGAAATCCCAACACACTGGTGATTTCTATAGGGTTAATTCTGGTCTCATATATCCTGAATGGGTATCTCAGAAGACATCCGAGAAACCCAAAGAAGAGACAAAAAAAAAAAAACAAAAACAAAAAAAGCTTCTCCCTAACAAAAGGGCCAGCAAAAGCACAGACTAGGTGTGATAGTTAGTGTTTGCCACATAAATTTGTCACTTGCGTATAAATCAAAAGTAAGGAGAAGCGGCTATATTCTATTCCATAACAAATTTGGGAACAAATTAAAAATTTAGATATTCAAAATAGCATTACATAATGATAAAATAGTCAATAATCTAATAAATACAGCAATATTACACATGTGTGTACCAATTAAGAGATACAAATTATGTGTAACAAAACTTATAGAGTTGAAGGGAAAATCAATGAAGCCACATTTGTAGATAGAGACTTTATTTCACTCTCAATTTGTAGAACAGAGAAAGAACATAAATGCTATTAGTTACTTTTCTGTTGCTATGTTAAAATACCATGACTGAAAGAAACTTGAGGTATACAGGGTTATTTTGGCTTATAGTTCTAGAGGGACAGTCCATCATAGCAGGAAAGGCTATGGTAGCAAGAGCAGGAGCTACCTGATTACATTTTCATCCACAGACAGGAAGCAGAGAGAATGAACAGGAAGTAGTGTGAGGCTATAAACCCTCAAAGCTGACGTCCAGTGACACACATCCCCCAGCAATGCTACATTTCCTAAAGATTCCATAACCTCCCCAAAACAGCATCACCAACTAGTGAACAACTGTTCCACTACGCAAGCCTGTGAGGGACATTTCTCATGAAAACTACCACAAGCAGCAAGGATAAAACACACTTCAACTATACCATCAACCAGCATTATAATAGGTACACAGAATGCATCACAGAATTTGTATTATTTTCAAGCATGCTGGAACATGTAAGCAAGATGGACCATATGCCTGTAAAATTCACCTCAGTTTATAAGGTGGGAGGGTGGGACTGGAGGGGGGAGTAGGGAGGGGATTGCCATTGAGATGTAACTTGAAGAAATAAAAAATAAAGAAAAAAAAAGAAAGAACTGAAATCATAGAACATGTCATCACAACCACAGTGGAACTAAGCTAGAAATAAAAAGCATAAAGATAGCAGAAAAATCTGCATTCTGCTAAACATTCCACTGACCAAAGTCATCTGAAGTCATACTTTAAAAGACAAGCAAAACTGCTTGGAATGAAAATGCAACATAACAGAGTGTATAACATACAACCAAAAAGATGTTAACAGGGAAGAGTCATGGTACTAAGGGCAAGCATTAGAAAGGGGTAGGAGCCTTTAATATGAACGCTTACATAAAATAATAAAATTAAATTAAATAAATAAAATTAAATAGACAGAGGAACAAAGTAAACACGAAACAAACTGAAGGATAAAAATACTGAAAACAAATCAAAGGAACTAAATGGAAAATAAAATACAGAAAAAGACAATCCATGAAACAAAATAGTGCTTCACTGAAAAGATTTTCAAAGAATGACAATCCTCTAGCAAACATGACCACCCAAAAATAGAACAAGAAGGAGGAGGAGGAGGAGGAGGAGGAGGAGGAGGAGGAGGAGGAGGAAGAAGAAGAAGAAAGAAATTATCAACATTAATAACTGTGGGTGACTGCCTATTATAAACAGTTTTATACATTTAAAATTCTGTATGAAATACACCAATTCCTCAAAAAATATAAACCACTCCAGTGGACCTAATGAGAAACAAAGTCTTAATTTCAAAACTCTCCAAAACGGCAATCTTCAATCCTAAATGGTTTCACAGGTGAACCGTAGAAATCAGATGTTTAAAAGAGACTTGACATCAGTTTTGTGTAATCTTTCCCAGTGAAACAGGAGGATATTTCTACACTCATCCCCGCATCTGACAGAGGGTTAATATCCAAAATTTATAAAGAACTCAAGAAATTAAACACCAAGAAACCAAATAATCCAATAAAAAATGGGGTACAGAGCTAAACTGAGAATTTACAAAAGAGGAATCTCTAATGGCTGAGAGACCCTTGAAGAAATGCTCACCATCCTTAATCATCAGAGAAATGAAACTCAAGATGACTCTGAGATTCCATCTCACACCTGTCAGAATGGCTAAGATCAAAAACTCAAATGACAGCACGTGCTGGCAAGGTTGTGGACAAAGGGGAACACTCCTCCATTGCTGGTGGAAGTGTAAACTTGTACAACCACTATGGAAATCAGTCTGGTGATATATTAGAAAATTTGGAATAGCTCTACCTCAAGACCCAGCCATACCTATCCTGGGCATATATCCAAAAGATTCCTCATTAAACCACAAGGACATTGGCTCAACAATGTTCATAGCAGCTTTATTTGTAATAACTAGAAACTGTAAACAACCCAGATGTCCCTCAACTGATGAATACATTTTTTAAAAAATTATGCTATATTTACACAATGGAATACTACTCAGTTATCAGAAACAAGGACATCATGTAGTTTAAACCAAATGGATGGAACTAGAAAAGCTCATCTTGAGTGAGCTAACCCAGACCCAGAAAGATGCACATGTCACATATTCACTTATAACTGGATTTTAGCCATATAGTACAGGATAACTATCCTACAACCAACAGACTGAAAGGAACAGGAACATAGACATTGTTACCTGTTAGTGGGACACTTTGCCCTAGTGGAGCTGCCATGTAGGCGCCCAATGCAAGAGGAAACTCTTAGCCCTCATATGACTGATGAACTGAGGGGGCTGATATGTAGGGCATCCCACACCAGAGGAGTAGGATAGGTGGGAGAAAGGGGAGAGAGTAGGAGGGTGGGAGCAGGAGAGATGGAGGGAGGGGACTGTGATGGATATGTAACTTGCAGTAATAAATAAGCATTATACACACACATATATAATATACATATATATAATATGCATATATATGCATATTTTCTCAATGAGAGCACTAGATAAAAAAAAGAACCAGCATTGGTTAACAACAGAATATCCATCATGCATACCAACACAAAAATTCTTTATAAATGTTACAAATAAAAGTCATCGATTTGAAAAATGTTATACGTAATAACAAACTTAGAATTTTTAAGAGCTCAAAGGTTAGCTTCATACCCAAAACTCTTGCAGATTTCTTCCCTAAGATTTTTCTTTTATGTGTATGTCTGTGCCTCAACATATGTATGTACAACATGTACGTGCAGGCGCCCATAGAGGACAGAAGGGTGCACCAGATATCCTGGACCTGGAGTTATAGGAAAGCCAATGCTGAGAACCAAGTCAGATTCTCCCCAAGAGCAACAAGAGCTCTTTAACTGTTAGACCATCTCTCCAGCCCCCTCTTTCATTTCAGTTGTATGTGCTCTACCTTATTACATGGCTGAAAGGAAAAGAATTATACAGTCGTATCCACTGATTCAGGAAAAAAAATTTTTGACAAACTTCAACATTCATTCATGATTACTTAAAATGTCTCAAAACATAGGAATAGGAGGCAACTTCTATGAGTTGATAAAGAACACCTATCAAACATCTACAGCCAGCATTACACTTAATTGTGGCAGATACAAGGCAAAAGCATATACTCTTCCATTTTAACACAGTGCAGTGCTAGAAGCTGTAGCCACTTGCGTAAATCAAGAAAATAAAAATGAGGAGACAAGAGCATCTCTGTTTGCAGTGTGTCATGGAAACTCCCAATGAATTTCCAGAAAACACTCCAGGAAGAAGGAAGAAGAGCTAGCAACCTTAAGTGATAAAGGTAAAGATCCCAAACCAAATGTGTCCTATCTGTGACCAATTAAATCAAGATGGAGAACTCAAAAGTAGTCCATATAAAAATGTTCACTTGTGTTCACAGAGATGGAAAAACAAGTCAAGAGAGGAAATTTGGTCTTTCTAACTAACAGTACTAAAACACTTGGGATCTAAAGACAAGGAACCTAATACTTCACCTTATTGGAACACTGCTCAAAATCTACCACACACACACACACACACACACACACACACACACACACACACACACAAAATAAAGAAAACTGTAAAACCTCCTGAAAATATATAGGAGAAAAAAAAAAAACTTTGAGGTCTAGGTAGAGCTATGAAAAATGCTTAACCACGAAGCCAAAATCATGACCCATAAATTTTTGAATGGTGGATTCCATCAAATTATAAATTTTTGTTCTATATGAATCCTGTGTAAAATATAAAGAGAAATGTTACAGTGTGGGAGAAATATTTGTAATCTACATAACCGCAAAGGAACCACCCTCTAGAGTATATGCAAGCAATGCTCAAAACCCAGTAATTTTAAGAAAATCAAGGTTTTAAATGAGTAAAATACATAAAGACAGTTCAGTTGACATAATATAGGGTGGTGAATAAACATGGAAAAGGTGATTGATATCACTAAGTATCAGGGACCTGGAAATTAGTAGCCTAAAGAGATGCCATTACATGCCTGTGCAGCTAAAATGAAAATCAGGAACAGTGACCAAATGCTGGAAAAATGGAGAGAAGCCACATCTCTTAGAAGGTGCTAGTATGACTGAAAATTATACAGCTGCTATTCACAGAGCTGGAGGCTTTACCTGGCCTTTTTTTTTTTTCTGGGCATTAATCCCAGAGAAGTAAAAATTAGCATTCATGGCAAATGTCTTTATATCTATATTTATGGATATCTTATTTATGTCATCAAAATAGTGGAAGCAACTTTTATTGCTCACTAAATAAAAAACAAAAATAAATAAATCCTATGGTATTACTATGCCACTGAATACAATCTTGTTATTTTAAAAAAAAAAAAAAAAAACGGTTAATACAGGTAAGAAAAAAGAAACATGACAAAGCTCCAGAGAATCATGTTGAGTGACAAAGTCAATTCCTACAATGGTATAGCTACTGTCCCTGCTCCAACAAGCACCCCTTATCCATGCTTATGCAAACTAGTATAACTAAAATCAGTGGGTCAAAAAGAAATCATGTCAAAAGTGAGTCTATTTGGTAAGAAAAAAGGGTCCTGAGGAAGAAGACCAGGGGGGCATGGGTAAAGGTGGTGCTGGGGTAAGGAGGGGGCATATCAATGTGAACGCAATGTGTTGTGTTCTATATTAAATAGTCACAAACCATGAAGCCTAAAACTGTTCTAAAATATACTTTTTCAAAATATATAGGACACATCACAGGTCGGGCTTGGTTCCCTCCAAACACTAAGGTTCATATAGCATAAGTAAAAGAAAATGTGCGGAAGTACTCATATTAATAATTACTGATCATACTTATGCACAAAATATCTTCCCAGATTAGTGTGAGTAGTTCTCCTCTTGCATCAGATCACTCCATTTTCAGTGGAAAAGAAACCTGTGGAATTATTTTTTAGTAGTTGGATAGAGCCATTTTACACCTCGATCACTTTCCTTATATTAGTTTGTATTCAATACTTAGGAAAACAAAGGGTGTGTGCACATTAAGAGGACATTGTTTTTCAAGGGATGCCTTGAGTCATAATAAATTTCCATGCCTGGGCTATGTGGACAAGACTGAAATCAGGTCCTTCAGCTCCCTGCTCAAGTACATTCTTCTACTCTCAAATACAAAAGATGGTTGCAATACCTTCTTATAAAACAAAAATGATTTTATTTAAAAGCAATGTTCTTAAATAACGCCTAAAAATGTAAATTCGGTAGTTTTACTTTAAATAGAATAATTTCTGCTGATTTCCCATGGACTCCTGCTCACTGACAGTCATGAGGTTTTATGTAGTCTATGGGCTGACGACAGCCATGGCTCCCTCTCTACTCTGGGTCTGTGGGTTTATGGCTGTTTTGTAGACTGAGCCTTTGGGGTAAGAGCAAGAATGCCTGGGTGCTGTGGAATGGAGAGGGTAAGCACAAGAGTGACTGCCCCTCCTTATAGAGAAGAGCTGAGTTCTGAGACAACTGTGGCCAACTAGAGCGACTGGATGTTAAAAGACAGAGTGGTCTGTATGCACAAGTCTAGCCTCATCCATGTGCTGGGGAGCAAGGAGTCTAAGAGAAGTAGTCCCCAGCAGGAGTCTAAGAGAAGTAGTCCCCAGCTCTTAACATGATACTGAAAACATTCTGAGAATGCTTTTCCTTTCAGCCAAGAGTCAGGGATGGACTCCACAGGGAATGAAAGAATCATACTAAAAATCCACACTAGTTTAAGAATTAAAGACCTTGTGTTCCTCACCATCAGAAAAAAAAAAAAAGTGCCTTTTGAATACGGGCATACCAACTCAGAAGCATTATGTTGCATAAACTATAAACAGGGCAGAGAGCTTGATCATTTCTTGGCAGAGAAAGATGACTGGATCCCAAGAAATTTTGTCTTCAGGCAGCTTGGCATATTTAACTCCGTAAATTCAAAAAAAAATTATCTCTGACATTTTCTGTGAATGAGACAAGCTTGCAACTTGGTTCTCCCCATGTGGAAAGAGAGGTAGAATAGACATTTTGATAAGCCTGCACACTATATGGAATGCCATACTTCCTTAAAAGCTGCTTTGTTCTGGAAGCACATGGTTCACCACCATCATAACCATAACCCTCATTACTCCACTTAAGTTTATTTATTTATTCATTTTATATCCCGATAGTTCCCCTCTCTCCCCCCTCCTCTGGGTCCTGCCCTTCTGCCCCCTTCTCCCTATCTCCCCTCCCCTTCTCCTCAGAAAAGGAGAGCCACTGCACCATCCCACCCCAGCACATTGAGTCACATCAGGACCGAAGACATCTTCTTCCACTGAAACCAGGCATCACAGTTCCATTGTGGGGAAGTGAACAAAAAACAGAGATCAGAGTCCATGTCAGAGACAGCATCAATTGCTAAGGCACCCACATGATGACCGAGATGCCTATGTGTAGGGGGACTAGGTCCACTTCATGCATGTTCTTTGATTGGTGCTCCAGTCTCTGTGAGCCCCCATGGACCTAGGCTAGTTGTCTTTGTTGGTCTTCTTGTGGAGTTCTTATCCCCCATTCTTGCACAGGACACCCTGCATGGCACCTAACATTTGGCAATGAGTTTCATCCTCTGTTTGGATCTTCTGCTTCAAGAAGGCTCTCAGAGGACAGTTATGCTAGGCTCCTGTCTGTAAGCACAGCAGAGTATCATTAATAGTGATAGGGGTTGGATCTCTCCCTTGGGGTAGGTTGTCTCAGGCTGGGCCCATCGTTGGCTGGACATTCCCTCAATTTCTGGTATGTTGACAACTCTTCACCTGCCAGATATGAAACTTGGTGTGAAACTTTCTGGGTGCTACATTTAATCTTTATCACAACCTACAAAGCATTGCTCTCCCACTGTATAGAAGATAAAACAGAGGCTTAGAATATTTTGGCCAGGCTAAGTTTTGAAAGTAGACTCTAAAACTGCTCATTAAAAAAAATATCAAGACAAGACAGGAGGTAGTGATACATGCCTTTAATCCCAGTACCTGGGAGGCAGAGGTAAGTAGATCTCTGAGTTTGAGGCCCACCTGGTCTACAGAGTGACTTCTAGGACAGCTACACAGAGAACCCTGTGCATATATATATGTATTATACATACATACATACATATTTATACATACATATATACATATAAAACCCTGTATATACACACATATATACATACATATAAAACAAATGCCTGACTTGTGCTTAGAAAATGGATAAGATGGTAGTTGGCTCTAAGAAACCAATGCCTGAAGACATACAAGCTCAACTCTTGGGTTTTTTTTTTTTTTCATTTTTATGTATCTTGTGTAGATCAGATTTTCTTATGTGTGACAAGATACGTGGAAAGTCAAACCAATAACTTAAAGGGAGAGGAGTCTATATGGGCTCAAGTGCTCCCTGTTGGTTCCTTAGCTTAAGCCCTGAGGTGAGGCAGAAACCTCATGGAGACTACTCACTTAGCTGTAACAGACAGAAGGAGATCAGGGGCTAGATAAACCCATCAAAGACATACCCTCCACAACCTGCTCCCTTCTATTAGACCCTGCGTCCTAATGCCCTATAAACTATCTCATCAACTGGGTAACTCTTGCTGAAGTCAGAGCCCCCATGATCATCTCTCAGTAACATTGCCAGCTAGGGATCAAGCCTTCCACACAGAAGCCTTTGGCGATATTTGTATCCTGAGGTCTCTGGACTGTTTGATTCCCATTCACTGAGAGAATGGATTACATTTACAATGAAAATTGAATTCCTTGGTCTGATAAGATGCCTGCTATATGAAACATACAGTTCCCTGAGCGGTGAGCATACGGAAGGGATGAAGCAGACACTAGATAGGACTGAACCAACTTAAAATACAATAGTTTTAGAAATGAAAGATAAAATAAAAAAATATAGAAAGTAACTAAAAGTGATGTGTTTGTCATAGCACTTAATGGGATGTCTCCATCAAATCCCTCCCCTCAGAGCTCAGGGAACCCCTGGAAAGGACAGGTAGAAAGAATATAAGAGCCAGAGGGGATGGAGAACAAGGCTGTCTAAATCAACTTAGCAAAGTTCATATGAACTCACAGAGGCTGAAGCAGCAAACTAAGAGTGTACACAGCTCTACATATTATCCTCTGCATATATATTATAGCTTTTTGTTTAGTATTTTCATGGGTCTCCTGAGTGTGGGAATGAATGGATCTCTGATTCTAGTGTCTTCTCTTGAGGCTCTTTTTCTTCTGTTGGTTTTTCTTGTCCAAATTTGTTGTGGTTGTTTTTGTTTTACCTTACTACATTTTATTTTGTTTAAAAAAATAAAATTTTTTAAATATTTATTACTTCAGGTTACATCTCCATCACAGTGTCCTCTTTCAACCCCACCCAGTCCCACCCTTCCACCCTCTACCCCCATCCCTTCCATCCCACTCCTCTGGAGTGGAGTGTCCCTACATAATAGTCCCCCGCCCCAGTTCAGCAGTCATATGAGGGCCAAGAGCCTCCTCATACACTGAGGGCCTACAAGGCAGCACCACTAGGGCAAAGTGTCTCGTTGACAGGAACAAAATGTCTATGTTCATGTTCCCTTTGGTGCATTGGTTGTAGTATAGTTATCCTGTACTATATGGCTAAAATCCTATTATAAGTGAATACATGCCGTGTGCATCCTTCTGAGTCTGGTTAGCTCACTCAGGATGAGCTTCTCTAATTCCATCCATTTGGCTGCAAATTGCGTGATTTCATTGTTTCTGATAGCTAAGTAGTATTCCACTGTGTAGATGTACCACAGTTTTTTAATCCATTCTTTGGTTGAGGGATATCTGGGTTGTTTCCAGTTTCTAGCTATTACAAATAAGGCTGCTATGAACATAGATGAGGAAACTTCCTTAAGATTTGGTGAGGAGTGATTTGGGTATATACCCAGAAGAGTATGGCTGGGTCCCAAGGCAGAGCTATTCCAAGTTTTCTCAGATATTGCCAGACTGACCTCCATAGTGGTTGCACAAGCCTGCACTCCCACCAGCAATGGAGGAGAGTTCCCCTTTCTCCACATTATTGCTTCTCTGGTCAAAAATTATGCCTCCTTCACTAGCTCTTTTTAAATTTTAGGATAGTACATACAGTTGGCATACAATGGCTATAATTTCTTATTATAGAGGAAAATATATCTGGTAAAAAAGCAACAAACAGAATGGAAGGGAAAGGAGTATGTGGATAAATAAAATTGTTTTATACTCCACAATCTTTCTTTATAGTCTTTGGCTGCTAGTGTCAATAGCAAATGGTTCTAAAAGGCATGGATTGTGATCACCCTTAAAATAGGTGATGACAAAATTTGAAGATAGTTATACACTCTTGAAAGATGACTATAATAGAGGAGGATTCTCTAAATATATATTTTTTAAAATCCACAGCAAGGATCTTACAGATTTCTACTGAGTCTCTAAAATTAAAAAAATTTGGCATTCTTCAAAAAGTAATAACTTACCATAACTGGCATCTGACTGTATCTAAGAACCAGCAAAGGATGTCTGTTTATATGCTAACCCAACATGCTACTTCCTGGGAGGAAAGGCCAGAAGCAGAGGGTTTCTGATTTACTCTAGAGTAACCTTGTTGGAAAGAAATATAAGGAATTACAAGGTGACAGACAATTATTCTAAATTAGGGTTCCGTAATTATTTTTCTGTGAAAAGCTTAATAACACATGATTGCTGTCACAACATTGTGTGACAGTTTTCTTTTGTGGAGACATGAACAAACATCTACCCACCCCAGACAGGGAACCAATGGTAGGTAGATCAGAGGAGGGTGCCACCAAAGTCCAACTTCATGACAGGGAGTTTTATTATGGTTACTTGAAGGAAAATGGATAAGGGGTTACTTACAAGAGCAGAAATTCTCCAAACGTGTTATTACCAAACCCCAGCCCAGCAAGGGTGACAGCTCACGAAAGCAGGAGATGCAGTGCATGCTGCATAGCCTGCAGGTAGCTCAGAAGTTTGAAGAGGGTCCTTTCTAGGCTGTTCAGCTTGGCTCTTTTCTCCAGATAGATGCGCTGGTCTGACAGGGACCCTCAGAAGTCCCTCTTGCTTATGTATGCTTGGGGAGAAAGGTTGCCTAGTGTATTTGGTCAGTTTCAGGGACTTCCTGAAGTTTAACAAGTTTCCCTGTCGGATGGAATGTTTCACTTCCTTTAGAACATCCTGTATCTTAATGAGCTTCCCTACAAGTTGGAAGGTTTTATCTCGGGGAAAACTGCCATATAATTGGCCACATGGTGACTCAATCATACCATTATGGCATGAAAGAAATCTTGGGTAATGTGTTATTGAGCATGGATGGCTGGGCTCTAGTAAAACATCACATAGAAAACAGACAGCAAGTAGTAATCTGCTGGCCATCATGTGCTGAGCCCTGTTGTAGAGAATACACATTGATCCTAATCCTGGGAAGGTATCTGCACACTCAGTCTCCTAAGATATTCACTGTTTATTTGCCTTTTTAAAAATTTTTAAAGACCCTGCTTCTTGATGTTTGAACACAGATCTCACTTATTTTAATATGCTTTGAAACTACACTATCAAAACCTTAAGATAAATAAAGGAAGCCTCGTTACAAAGTGTAACTCTTAGGGGAAGAACGACTAGCTCATGTGACTAATTTGAGCATGATTCATTCCAATACAATAACACCAATGTGAAGCATGCAAACAAGAACATTATGCTTCTTTCTTCCTTCAGTAGACCATTAAAAAGAAAAACTACGAGTTAGAAAGAAATGCAATCTTCATTTTCAACATTGCTATATAGGACCTGCCATATAGAGTAAAGAGCTCCAAGATTCAGAGGAGGTCTGATTAGCCGTAAGGGACAAGGCTGAGAACATCCTTGTCACTGACAGATGAAGCTGTCAGAATCCATCTCTCCCCAAGGCCACAAACTGAAGAAAGGAAAGCTGACAACCTCTCCCACTTTTTTTTTTTATAACAGGCTGGAGTTAGGTCTGAGGAGGACATGAGCTTTCTTATCCCATTTAAAATGCTCTGAAAGGCATCCATCAATAAGTGGGGATGAATGACTACAAGTCAGCGTTTGCATTGGCCACTGACTTCTATCATCTAGTCTGATGGCTAGGGAGACTGAAGCCATGGGCACAGGTTAGAGTAAGATAGAGTGAGAGCAAGAGTGAGTAGAGGGGAAGAAGGAAGAAAGGGGGAAGAAAGAAGAAAAAGAGGAGGAGGAGGAGGAGAACAGGGGGAAGAGGGAGAGAGGAGAGAAAAGAAGGTAAGGAGATAAAAAAAAAGGAAGGGGGAGAGGAAAGATGAGGAAGGAAGAAAATAAAAGAAAAGGTGATGGAGAGAAAGGCAGAAGGGTGAGAGGGAGAGAGTGAGGGAAGGGAAGAGAAAAGGAAAAAGAGAAGGATAACAAAGGAGAGGGGAAGGGAGAGAGGAGGAGGAAGGAGAAAGGGAGCAAGGAAGAGACAGTGAAAGGGAGAAGGCAGGGAGAGAGAAATGAAGGGAGAGGTGAGTAGAGAGATAGGATGGTAGAAATGGAGAATAGAGGAGGAAGAGACAAGGGAGAAGGGGACATGGATAGAGAAGGAGAGGGGGGAGAAGAGAGGGAGAAAGAATGAATATGGATGAGTAACCCATCCCGGACAAACATCCCCTGGATAGGAGCATGCTCTGATCTTGTGGAGAAATCCTGTAAGTAATAGAAAGAAAATACAATAATAACAAAAATGAAGAAAGAAAAATTGAATACCAAGAATATTTAATCCTCTCCAAAACAATTCCATGGAGATTAAAATTCTGGTCTAACATTATGACGAGACCATCAAGGTCTTCATGAGGCAATCTCCCATGTAAACAAGAGATGCAAGTAAATCTACAATTAAAATGGGACCTCAGAGAGAGACCTAAAAGACCATCTCTGAAAGAGAACAGTGTGGGCCCTAGTGGAGCTGTGAGAGCAGATACTCCCAAAACACAGGGACCCATAAGAAAGACAGGCTGAGAAAACTGAAGGAAGGAGAAGAAAGGAACTACTCATAATTGGAGTCTCTACAGAAGACAACCAACAGTGTTTAAAGAGTGGGAAACTAAAAAGATGGCTTCCTCTAGATACAGTATTAAGTATTATACTTAATATTTATTAAATATTAGTATTAAGAATAAGATCGATTCCAAATTGAGATCGAATGGCATAACATCTAAAATCACAAAAGATGGAGCGTGGTGGGGAGAAACAACAGGGTGATTCAGCCAATGTCAGAAAATAGCACATGGCCCCAGAGACACTGTTCATCAGCAGGGGAAGGAAATCATAAACCTCATACAAAAGGTAACCCTGGCCAAAGGAAATGGCCCTAAACACATGCCAGTCACGATCAAACTGAAATCTTTGGCCAGGCAGTGACTCCTCAGCATCATGGGACAGCAGTGGAGGCTGGACCACTTTCTCATTCCGCCTGTCTCAGAATCCTGGTTCTATTTTCTGGTTATTGTTTTTTTTTAATGTTTATTTATTACTTCAGGTTACATCTCCATCACAGTGCCCTCTTTCCACCCCTCCCATTCCCACCCTTTACCCCCCATCCCTTCCTTCCCATTCCTCCAGAGTGGAGTGTCCCTACATATCAGTCCCCCGCCCCAGTTCAGCAGTCATATGAGGGCCAAGAGCCTCCTCATACACTGGGGACCTACAAGGCAGCACCACTAGGGCAAAGTATCTTATTGTTAGGAAACAAAGTCTATGTTCCTATTCCCTTTGGTGCATTGGCTGTAGTATAGTTATCCTGTACTATATGGCTAAAATCCAACTATAAGTTAATAGATGCCATGTACATTCTTCTGAGTCTGGGTTAGCTCACTCAGGATGAGCTTCTCTAGTTCCATCCATTTGGCTGCAAATTGCATGATTTTGTTGTTTCTGATAGCTTAGTAGTATTCCATTGTGTAGATGTACCACTTTTTAAATCCATTCCTTGGTTGAGGGACATCTGGGTTGTTTCCAGTTTCTAGCTATTAGAAATAAGGCTGCTATGAACATAGATGAGGAAACATCCTTGTGGTTTTGTGAGGAATCATTTGGTTTTTGTTAATATCCATTATTGGAACCTGTTGTTTAAGACTGAGCTACCCTTAGGACCTGATAACAAGAAAAAAGAAATGTTAACGTAGGGAACCATCTTCCCCACAGTGTAAGAGACAGCCATGGAGGCAATTGTGAAGAGAGACAGGACCAGCCACCCATGTGTCAAAAAGCTGAGGAGGCTTCTCTTGGGTGGTGAAGGGTAACATGAATGGGTTTCCATTAACTCATCACAAGATAATAATTGTGGTTTCTGGGACCCCTGGCCTTGAAATCAACAAGAATAGCCTCTGCCTATCTGCCCTTAGGTTAAAGACCTAACAATCCTGGGTTCCCACAGACAAATTATTCACTGCTAAATGGGCTTTACAGTACTAAGATCAGTCCACCCTTACAGATTCCAGGGTTGCATTTGCTCTTCCCCCATACCCATGTCTTTTGAGATATCCCTTACTACAACATTAGCTGCATCAGTGTGTACACAAACTGAAGGGAATGGAGAAAGTGACAAGCCTACAGACTGCAAAGCTAAGTGTGACCGGCAGGGACACCTGGTGTGCAAAGAGAAGTCACTAAAGTGAATCCAGCTGTGACATACAATACCAGGCCATAGGAGACAAGTCTCCAGGTTGCCCTGAGTGTTCCTACCTGCCACACAACCAGTTCACAGACTCCAGTTTGGGAGGATCCAAAAAGGTGTCCCAGCACTTCCTTTCTTCTTCCCATTCCTCTTTTCTACCCCCTCCCTTTTAAATTCTGTGCTCAGTAGTATTTGTCAGTTTGTAAAACCAGTATATTTTATGTCTTTGTTTCTGTCATTACATTTTCATTGACACATTTTTTTTTTCATTATGAGAAATCATATTTTATCTCATGTTCATCTCCCCCCTCTTGTTCTTCTCTGGTCTCATTTTTTTTCTTCCCTTATTTACCCATGCGCTCTTTGCTTTCTCCACTTTCCTCTGCCTTATTCACACCAATTTCTACATAGACTTAAACACTTTTTTAGCTCCCTAACAATCAACATTGCTTTTTCCACTTGCTGTTCTATGGTCATTAGTAGGACATTACTTGGCTTCAATTAATTTTGGGTGTATTTCTGTATCTTTGGGGTTGAGCTATGTCATTGTTGCAGCATTTTCTTTCTCTTCTCTGAGGAGACTGGGGATTGGGACATTAAGAGGAGGCTGCTCATTGTAATACTCTTGGGTATTAGTTTAAGGATTGACTCAGATACCATCCCCTAGAGATACTTGCTCATCTGTGTTCATTGCCTTGCTATTCCTAAGGAGCCAGGAAATGGAACCAGTTTAGATGATTATCGACAAATGAATGTGTGGAGAAGATACAGAACATATATGCATACAAAATGAAATTTTATGCAGCCACAAAGAAAACTTAAATAATATTCACAAGAAAATAGAAATCAATATGTTAAATGAAATTAGCCAGATTCAAAGGTAAATATTGTATGTTATCTCTTATTTAGACATAAAATGATGCATGTGTGTATGTATGTTTGTGTGGTATATAGAATCATGAACACATAAAAGGGATTGAGAGAATGGAGAAAGTGGTAAATACAAAGGGCAGTGGAATACATCTAAGAAAGCAGAAGGGTGAAAGACCAGGGGAAGGGAGTTAGTGGGAAGGGGAGGGAGATACGGGGAGGAGAACAAATGAGGACACAGTGTGACACACATGAATAAAGTGCTGTTACAGAGCCCATTATAGTTTGTATGCTAACCTAAAAATGTAATAAGGAAAACAAAGAAAAAGAGGCTGTTCATTAAGATGATTCCCCAATAAAACCAAATGTGATACCCAAACGAACAGATGCATCAATCATCGAACAGAAATGCAAATAAATAAATAATATAAAGGTAACATGATACTTTCAAGATACCAGAACACTAGGAGCAGGAACTGCTCTTGACTCTTTTGCCTGTTTGGGGGAGTCTTTTCCTTCTACTGAGTTGCCTTGTCTAGATTTAATATGAGGAAAGGGGCCTTAGTCTTACTGCACCTTGATATGTCATATTTGGTTGCTATCCCTTGGGGGCCTGCCCTTTTCTGAAGAGAAAGGAGGAGGAGTTGCCTCAGGGTGGGGACTGGGAGGGATAGAGGGTGGAGAAACTTTGATACAGATGTAATATATGAAAGAAGAATTTAGGGGCAAGAGAAATAGCTTAGTGGTTAAGGGCATTGACTGCTCTTCCTGAGGACCTGGGTTCAAATTTCAGCACCCATATGGAAGCTCACAACTATCTGTAATTCTAAGATCTGAGACTCTCACATAGACATATGTGAAGTCAAAACAAGAATATACACAAAATAAACATAAATTAGTTTTTTAAAAAGAATTTCTAAAATAAGAGAGAATGAAAAAAAAAAGATACCAGTACTCCTAGCACTTGGGAGACAAAGGCAGGGAGATCTTTAGTTCAAGACTAGTCTGGTCTACAGAGCAAGTTCCAGGACAGTTAGGGCTATATAAGAAACCCTGTCTTCAAAAAACAAAAACAAAAAGTCAGGACTCTCCAATTGCCAAATTTAAAGATTCTGGTTGCAATGTTCAATGAAGAACTCAAAGTGCTCTGCTTAAAAATAATAATTTCAAGAAGGAAATAAGCAGAAGAATAAAGCAAAGAGCTCAATGCAGTTAGTAAATATGAAACTCAGAAACAGAAGGAAAAGTCAGCAACACTGAAAGGAAGTTTAGTAAGAAAATTGAGATCCCAAGAAACAAATGTTGAAAATGAAAAACGAATAAAGTACAAAGTTAGAGTGGAAAGTATCCCCAACAGACTAGAGCAAACAGGAAGGAGAGTGTCAGGGACAGAAAACATGGTTGAAGAAATGCTGCATTTACATATTAAGAAGGAAAAATAGGCAACTAAACCTATTTTTAGACCACCTAAGAATCCAAGGGATAGAAGGGGATAGGAGGAGTTAAGATAAAAACAAATGACAGGGAAATCAATGAAGATAGAATAAAACTTTTACAAAATTTATGGAAAGAAATGGTTTTGAAGGCCAAGAGGCAGTTGGAACCACAACTTCGAGCCTCAACCTCAGTTAAAATATGTCTAGAGAAGAATCTCTCCATGGTGTATCATAGTCAACATACCAAAATCAAAACAAAATAAAATTAGTAAAAGCTATAATATTAAGACACTAATATGCAGCCATGGTGCTACACACACCCATAATTGCAGCACTTCAGATGCCCTAATATGCAGAAAAGCATCAAATGATATATTTTAAGCTGTGCAACAAAATAATTGCCAATCAACTTTGCTATATCCCGCAAAGTTATTGTTTTGTTTGTTTTGTTTTTTATTGTCAGAGATATTTCAAGACAGGCACAAACTAAGTCAATTCATAGCGAATAGATCAGGAATATGCAATACTCTTAAAGTCAATATACACACCATAAAAGAAGAAAAAAGTCTGAATCACAGCAAAGGGTGAGAGGAGCAGATGGACAAAGGAGTACTGAGAAAGAGTCGGTCAACCTCAGCTCAGTAAATCAGCAAGTTGAAAATGAAACTGAGAAAGAAAAAGAAAACAGTAATTAAACTAAATAGGAAAACAACCAACAAAATTACAGGAATTAACTAGTTTTTGTCAGTAACTCTAAAGGTAAACTGTCTTTGTTTTTCAATTAGAAGCAGCAGACCAGATGTCCGTCTCAAAAATCAATGAATACATTATTTACAGGAATACATCTCACTGGAAAAGATGTACACAAACCAAGAATAACAAGATTATCAAGCAATTTGCCTATGAAATGGAACCTTAAACCAAGCTAAAATGGCTCTATTCATCTCTTCTGTATACATGTATATGTTTGTGGGTGTGTACATGCCATGTGTGTATGCTCATGTGTGCATGGAGGCCAGAAGTTAACACCAGATGTATTCCTCAATTGCTCTCCAGATTATTTTTTAGATAGTGTTTCTTATTGAACATGAAATTTACCAAGTCATCTAGAATCAATGGGCAGAGAACACAAGGACCATTTGTTTCCACTTCCCTAGTGCTAAAATAACAGGTATGGACCATGCTCACATTTACATGGTGCTGGGATCAAACTCAAATTCTCATGCTGGATGATAAGCCTTTTACCAACTGATCCTGAAGCCAAAGGTAATAACAGATAAGGTCACTGCATACTACTAAAGAGATCCATCAATCAAGATAATTTAACAATTGTGAATATAGATGAATATATGGTACAACCAATTTCATAAATATTACTAGACATAATGGACAAATACATTCAGATAAAGTAATAATGAGTATTCAATTCTCCCCTAGCATTTAGTGATGATTTATCCAAAAATTAACAAAAACAAAAAATGTTTTGGGCTGGCAAGATGGGGTTCAGGTAAAAGTACTTTCCGCCAAGCCTGATGATATTAGTTCAATCCCCAGCACCCACGTGGTGGAAGAAAAGAACCATACAAAGTGTGTGTGTGTGTGTGTGTGTGTGTGTGTGTGTGTGTGTCTGTGTCTGTGTGTGTGTGTGTCCGTGCATGTGTGTGTGTGTGATAACATTAATCTTATAGCTAAACTGTGCCATAGATCAAATGGATTTCACAAACATCTCCATAGCATTCCACCAATACATTCTTCCTAAAAGTCTATAGGATATCCTCTAAAGCAGATTAAATGATAGCCATAAATAAAGCCTTAACAAATACAAAATAATGACAATAATTTTTCTTCTATGTCAAATCAGCCTGGAATAAGACCATACAAATATACGAAGTTTGAGGAATACACTCTAGAATGATCAGTGTATCAAATAATTTGGGCAGGAAAGTCAAGGAGTTATAAACTAATGAAAACAAAAGCACTATTAATCAGAATACTTAGTTACAACAAAGGCAGTCATGGTGGAAAATTCAGAGCTATGAGTCCCTATGGGGTCTGGAGAGATGGGTCAGTGATTAAAAGTACATGTTGCTGTTGCGGAAGATAGGAGTTCCAGTCCCAGCTCCCACAAGGTGGCTCACAACCATCTGTAACTCTAGTCCCAGGAGATATGATGACCCTCTTCTCACCTCCAAGTACAACAGGCATGGACATGGTGCTTACACATCCATGTAACCAATCACTCATATGCATAGAACAAAATAAATCTAAAAATATTGAAGCATAAGAGAAATACTTAACCATATGGAAAGCTGTTGTAAAAGCTTTCTAAAATATATAACTACATTTATATAAAATGCTTAAAGGGAGTTACCATACAATGGGGTAACAAAGACTGAACTTCATACCCCAGGCTAACAAATAGGAAGCCCAGTGACAGGAGTGAGTTTCCTCTTTTGAAGTTGTTAGACTGCCACTTCCCATAGAACAGCCCCCACAACAATACAGGCTACTGCTGCTGTTCTTAGTTACCTTCTTGAACCTGACAGTAAGACTCTTATTGCTAAAAACACCATATACTTGAGTCATGTAACACAGAGAAATAAAACTGGCACAGTCCTGCAAGATTTATCTTCTTGGTTATCTGTCATTGTGCTGGAACGTGCTATGCATCCTACAGAGGAGAAAAATAAACACCAATCTTATCCAGCTGTGAACCCTGAGAGTTACAATAACAGCTGCCTGATCAGACATGCTCATTGGTGCAATCATGCAACCCATATCATAGGAGTAACCAACAACTTTCTGATTGGATTTAAGTCCTGCTCTAGAAGTTGAAATCCATATATGGCATGGATACTTGAACCAAGAACCTATATCTTAACAGGTGATAGGCCCTATGAGAGACCCTACTACTATTATTCTTCTAAATGAACACAGTGTTAAACCTACTCGTAACGATTTATCATTATACCCATAGATTAGTGTATCTGTCAGCCCTCATCAGAGAAGTTTCTTTTTGCAGTAGATAAGGACATGGGCCCAAGAGGAGATGGATGAAGGGAGAATATGATCAAAATACAGTGTATGAAATTCTCCAAGAATTTAAAAAAAAAATGAAAAAACGAGTCTTGGGTTAGATTGATTTGGCCATTCTAAAACGTATACCTGTAAAAGGTTATGCATTGGTCCTTCATATGCATGACTTCCACTCATCATTTAAAAGTCAGTTGATTAATTAGAAGCTGAGGCAGACAGCTCTTTGCAGTGTCATAGCCCATGTTTGAATCCTGTGATCCAGTCACATCACTGTTCATCTCATGGTCTGGTTAGTCATCACGTCCATGCTTGAACTAGTGCAGGATGATAGTGGCCACAGGGAGAGGCAACTCCAGGGAGAAAAGGAACTGAACTGATTTGATCACAGTGAGAGGGTTTATAGCTCTGGAAGAGACTGTGGAGAAGGATTCATGACTGCTATGGGAAGTATATAGAAAAGGCAATCCATTATAATCTGATAAGAAAACAAAATTTGTATAAGCTACAAGGGCTCCCACATTTGTAAAAGAGACTCTACTAAAGCTTAAACCACATATAGATTTTTATGCACTAATAGTGAGAGCCTTCAACACCCCACTCACACCAAAGCACAGGGTCATCGGGATAGAAGTCAAACAGAGAGATAATGAGACTAACAGAGGTCATGAATCAAATGGGCCCAACAGATATCTATAGAACACTTCACCCAAACTCAAAAGAATACACCTTCCTCTCAGCACTTCATGGAACCTTCTCCAAAACTGACCATGTAGTCAGTCACTAAGAAAGCTTCAACAGATACAAGAAAACTGAGGTAACCCCTTGTATCATATCTGACCACCATGGGTTAAAGCTGGACTGCAACAACAACAGAAATAACAAAAAATCTACACATTAACTGAAACTGAAAACCTCTGTACTCAGTGACCACTGGGACAGGGAACAAATAAAGAAGGAAATCAAAGATTTCCTAAAATTCAATGAAAATGAAAACACAACATACCCAAACCTATGGGACACAATGAAAGCAGTGCTGTGAGGAAAGTTCATAGCACTAAGTGCCTTCAAAAAAGAAAATTGTGCCAGCTCATGTTAGCAACTTAACAACTGAACTGGAAGCACTAGAAAACTAAGAAGCAAACACTCCCAAGAGGAGCAAATGGCAGGAAACCATCAAACTCAAGGCTAAAATTAACAACTTAGAAACAAAGAGAACAATACAAAGAATCAAAGAAACCAAGAGTTGGTTCTTTGAGAAGATCAACAAAATAGACAGACTTTTAGCCAAACTAGCTGAAAGGCAGAGAGATAATACCCAAATCAAAAACAAAAATATCAGAAATTAAAAGGGAGAAATAACAACAGATATTGAGGAAATCCAAAGAATCTTTAGGTCATACTTAAAAAATCTGTACCTCACAAAATTTGCAAACCTAAGAAAAATGAATAATCTTCTTGATAGATTGCACCTACCAAAGTTAAATCAAGATCAGGTTAACAAATTACACAGTCCTATAAGCCCTAAGGAAATAGAGGCAGTCATTAAAAGTCTCCCAACCAAAAAAAAAGAAGGGCCAGATGGATTCAGCACAGAATTCTACCAGACCTTCAAAGAAAAACTAATACCAATACTATTCAAACTCTTCCACAAAATAAAAAACAGAAGGAACACTGCCAAACTCATTCTATGACACCCTGCTACCTAAACCACACAAAGACCCAACAAAGAAAGGGAATTTCAGACCAATTTCTGCCATGAACATAGTCGTGAAAATACTCAATAAACTACAGTAAACTGAATCCAAGAACACATCAAAAGTAACATCCACCATGATCAAGTAGGCTTCATTCCGGGAATCCAGGGGTGGTTCAACATATGAAAATCCATTAGGGAAATCCACCATATAAACAAGCTGAAAGGAAAAAAAACTACATGATCATTTCATTAGATGCAGAAAAAGCATTTGACAAAATCCAACACCCCTTCATGCTAAAAGTCTTGAAAAGAGATGGCATACATGGACCATACCTAGAGATAATAAAGGCATTATACAGCAAGCCAGTAGCCAACATCAAATTAAATGGAGAGATGCTTAAACCATTTCCCCTAAAACAGAGACAAGGCAAGGATGCCCAATCTCCCCATATCTCTTCAACATAGTATTTAAAGTTCTAGCTACAGCAATAAGACAACTACAGAAGATCAAGAGGAAACAAATTGGAAAGGAAGAAGTCAAAGTATCCCTATTTGCAGATGATATAATAGTATACAAAAATGACCCAAAAATTCCACCAGAGAACTCCTAGAGCTGATAAACTCTTTCAGCAAAGTGGCTGGATACAAAATTAATTCAAAAATACAATAGCCCTTATTTAAACAAAAGATAAATGGCACAAGAAAGAAATTAGGGAAACAGCATCCTTCCCAATAGCTACAAATAATATAAAATACCTGGGGGTAATTCTAACCAAGCTAGTGAAAGATCTGTATGACAAGAACTTCAAGTCCTTGAAGAAAAAAATTGAAAAGGACATCAGAAAATGGAAAAATCTCCCATGTTCATGGATAGGTAGGATCAACATAATAAAAATGGCCATACTACCAAAAGCAATATACAGATTCAATGCAATTCCCATCAAAATACCAACACAATTCTTTACAGACCTTGAAAGAACAATTCTCAACTTCATATGGAAAAAGAAAAAAACCCAGAATACCTAAATCAATCCTGTATAATAAAAAACCATCTGGAGGTATCACCATCCCTCATTTCAAGCTATACTACACAGCAATAGTAATAAAAATAGCATGGTACTGGTATAGAAACAGACCCATTGATCAATGGAATCTAATTGAAAACCCAGAAATAAACTTACCCCCTATGGTCACTTAATTTCTGACAAAGAATCCAAAATTGTACAAAGGAAAAAGGAAAGCATCTTCAACAAATGGTGCTGGTCTAACTGGATGTCAACTTGTAGAAGAATGCAAATAGACCTATATTTAGCTCCATGCACAAAACTTAAGTCCACGTGGATCAAAAACCTTAACATAAAGCTGGACACACTAAATCTAATAGAAGAGAAAGTGGGAAAAAGTCTCGAATTTATTGGCACAGGTGACAACTTCCTGAACAGAACACCAATAGCTCAGGCTCTAAGACCAACAATCAATAAATAGGATCTTACGAACCTGAAAAACTTCTGTAAGGCAAAGGACACTGTCATTAGAACAAAATGGCAGCCTACAGATTGGGAAAAGATCTTCACCAACCCCACACTTGACAGAGGGCTAATATCTGAAAGTTATAAAGAACTCAAAAAATTAAACCCCAAGAAACCAAATAATCTAATCAAAAAAATGGGATATAGAGCTAAACCAAGAATTCACAAAAGAGGAATCTCTAATGGCTGAGAGACACTTGAAGAAATCCTCAACAACCTTAATCATCAGAGAAATGCAACTCCAGATGATTCTGAGATTCCATCTCACACCTGTCAGCATGGCTAAGATCAAGAAGGACCTATGTGTACTCCAACAGTCAGTAGTCCTATCCAGCTGTAAAGCGTATGAACCACAATGACCAGAGCAACAAGATATTCTGAAAGACACAAGTGGCACTTATATCCTGTATAACCAATAGCCACTTTATAGGACTTAAAGCCTGCTCACTAGGAGGAAAACCATATTTGGTACTGTAAGTATAACCCATGGCTGCTGAGACCATGGAAACCAGAGGAGCACCCACTACTGCCACTTTCCTTAACCAGTATTAACTTCTAACTTCATTCTAAATACTTTTTCTTATATACACGGGTAAGTATAGCTCTTACCTCTCAAGGAAGCTTCTTTATGCAGTAGAAAGAAACTATTATGTAAGTCACTAGTGGTCAAAATGCAAAGAATTAACCAAAGGGAGTCCATCCCCATCCAATGCACATTTATAACACAGAATCTACACAAAATGTTTGCAGTGGGATGGTGTCCTCTAACAAAAGATGATGTGAAGTGGGGGGTACAAGGCAGAAAGAGTTGAAGGATGAAGATGGATGTATATGATAAAAATACATTGTGTGAAATTCTCAAAGAATTCATAAAAATATTTTTAGATCAACAAACCATTGGCTAACCTAACCAAAAGATAGAGAGAAAACACAAATTAATAAAATTAGAGGTGAAAAAAAGAGAGACATTTCTACTGGTGCCAATGAAATTCACGGATCATTAGAAAATACTCTGGAAAATGAATAAACTCCAAGTTACATGTTACCTGCAAAAATTCAATCAAGAGGACAAAAACAACTTAAATATATATATATATAAAAGAATGACACTGAAGAAATAACAAGAGCCTCCCAAAAAAGGGAATCCAGGATCGGATGGATTCACCAGTGAATTCTCCCAGACCTTGAAACAATAATTAGGACCATGGCTCCTCAGTGATCCCATAAAAGAGAAAGTGAGAGGATCATTACCAAACTCACTCCATGGTACCAGGTTTAGCCTGTCACCAAAACAAAATAAGGGCAACAGAGAGAGAGAGAGAGAGAGAGAGAGAGACAGAGACAGAGACAGAGACAGAGACAGAGGAACAGAGAGAGACAGAGGGAGATACCCATGAACAAAGATACAAAAAAAAAAAAACTCAATGAAATTCTTGCAAACCTAATTCAAAGGCACCTCTGAAGTGATGATGTACATTATCTCTTTGGTTTCACTGGTTTCATTCCAGGCATATGAAGACAGTAGACACTGAATGCAGACACAAATAGACTCAAGAAGCAGAAATCACATGCAGAAAGGGTCCTGGACAAAGTTTAACATCCCTTTACGATAAAAGACCTGAGGAAACTAAGAGTTGAAGGGACATACTTCAGTATAATAAAGAGTATGTATGGCAAACCTATAGCCACCATTGTGCTAGGTGACAGAAACTGAGAGCATTTCCTCCAAAAAGCAAGAATGAAGCAAGAGCACCCACTCTCTCCAGTCTTATTCATCATGGTGCTGGTGGAATTGTAAACTAGCATCACCACTATGAAAGTCAGTATGGTGGTTTCTCAAAAAGTAAAAATAGACTTTTTCCTGTGCCCCAGCTATATCACCCCTAAGTGTTTACCTGAAGGACTCCAAACCAGAACATCGTAAGATACTTGCACATCAACTTTTACTGCAGCACTATTCGCAGTAGCTCAGTTATGGGACCAATCTGTTGAGCCACAACAGAGAAGAAAATTATGTTATTTATAAGAAAACTAGAAATCATGCCATGCAAAATAAGTCATATTCAAAGAAAAATGTTTCTCTCATATTTAGAATTTTGATTTAAACATGCATAAACCTGCATGTATATATGACATCAAAGCATAAAAGGGTCTATATTAGAGGACAAATTGTTCTAAGGGGAGGGAGTACAATGGAGGATATGGAGAGGGAAGAAAAATAAATAACATATTTTTTCACATACACTACATTTTCTGATGAGATATATATATGCATCATTCATATATATATGTATGTGTGTACATCATTCAGTTTATATATGAATATATACATATATGTATGCATCATTCAAGCATACATAAATTAAATTAATTATGGAGTATCTATCAGTAAAACCCCATTGCCGGTCTGTATTTATAATTTTATGTACAATGAACATATCACATACAAATCATACATATGTATAATTACACAGAAGCAAGCACATGGACAAAGAAAATATCTTGTGGAATATAAAATATGAGCTTATGTTTAGAAAAAGAGATCCTTCTAGATGGCACGGCTTCTTATGTACATTTTATTTATTTGTTTGTTTGTTTATTTTGTAGTTCAGAATTTATGGAAGAAAAAAAATTAAGGTATCAACAATAGTTTTTGCAATTTATTTAGATTCATAGAGCCAAACAATTTCGGAGTTGGTAGGGAGCAAAGAACAAAGAACAATTGGTATTATAGGAATATGTCTCTCTGAACACATCTTAAATGTGCAGTGTCATCTTCTTCAACCCCTCCAACATGAAGACTGACAGCCTCCTGCGGACAAAGTGTATGCATGTGGTTGTGCCAAAAGGATCCCTAAAATAAGTCACCAAACTACAATCTTGATTCCAGGGACAATGGTCATCTCCTGAGAACAAATCAAAAATGGTTTGGGCCACCTAGCAAGTACAGACCACCAAGGAGTGAGGGCCGTTCCACAACTGAGGGCGCACTTTTCTCAAGGGGAAAAAAGACCTGCAGACACACTATGTGGCACCAAGCCATAGACTGACTAACTGCAATTCTCTCCCGAAAGATGAAGTCTGAAGCAGGCCAGACCTCTTTGGGCTAATGCTCTACAGTCTTTCAATAGCATCAGCATGTGTGGGGACAGTAATGGGCTTCAAAGTGGGGATGTTGGGCTTCTTAAAACAGACAGGAGATCAAAGTATTAATTTTTACAAATAAAATATGTGACTCCTTTTTACTCCAAAATCACAGAGCCAGTCTGCTGTGATTTGGATCTGAACTGTGTCCCTCAAAGGACAATGTATTAAAGGCTTGGCCCTTGCCACTGCACTATTGTGGGCCCTTTGAGAAGTAGGACTCTTCATGCTACCTGAAGGAAGTCAGGTCGCTGGTGACATGTTCTTGTAGCTACTGTGAGGTTTTAAGTTTTGTCCACAACACATCCCTCATGACGCAATGAGCCACCACAGGAGGGCCCAAAGCAGCCTAGCCAAGTGACTCCCCAGTAAGTCATCAGAAACCGTGAGCCAAAATAAACCTTTCCTGCTTCTACTCTGATATTTCTGTCACAGAAAATTAACCCCAAGTCTTAGAAGGCAGCTAAAATGCTGAAATGAAACATACTGCCACCTCATCATGGAGAGCGGAGCTGAGCTAATTTGAGATGAACAACTGAAGAAGAAGAGTAATTTTCTGTGGCCTTAGGAGAAACTAAATTGAAGCAATGTTCTGATCCATTTCAGTGGTTTCCAGTACCCCATCTGAGATACTTATAAAATGCCCTAAGGGCTTAACTGCACGAGTCATCAACAGCACGTAGACAAAAAGAACAGTCATTTGGATTTGAAAAGTGGCTTCATGAAGGTGCGAATTTGACTTTTCTGATATCTTGGTGTCTCAAACACTGGGCTATTTCTTTCTCTTTGGGTATATTTCTTTATACCCAGAGCCTGCTTTTCCCGTGATATGGGTTTGATAAAGTGGGTGTAGATCTCTCTTCTCCCTTAGAGAGGACTTCAGCCATCACTCTTCATAGCCCCTTAAGCAATAAGTGAAAGCAAGGGTGGGACTCCCCAGAAGTATTTTAGTGACACTAAACAGAAAACAGAACTCTCTTCTCCTATGGACAACTCTGGCTCACTCCAGACCCTGGTTAGAAATGACAAACAAATCTCAAATACACCCTCAGCGTGAATGAGGGGCACCCAGCCATTGGTACTCAAACAAAAATTCGCATCCTAGCCAAATATCTTTCTGTAAGAAAAATCTCAAATTTTGAAGAAACAATAGACATCTTCAAAGAATGATGTTTTGGGGCTAGTTCAAATCTTTTCTTCAAACAGTTCTGCTTTTCATGTAAGAAAATAATGAGAGTCTATGTGATAATATATTAGTTTTTCCCAAGCCACGGTCATGGCTGAAAAGAAGTTAGATATTTGGGGAAATACACTAGGTTTAGGTCACCCCTGACTGGAGGGGCTATTTACCTCCAGCAGAAGAATGTACTAAATGGTCTTACTGTGACCTGAAATAAATGTAATGCTTCTCCTGAAACCTAAGGATGAGTCAGGCCCCAAAGACAGTGCGGCTGAGTGAAAACACTTATAGAAAAAAAAAAATAAGTAAGTCAAACAGTACCCTCTACTAACAAAATGACTAGTCGTCATTCCACCAGCATGGGGAGGCATCTCTATTTGGGAGAGAGTGCATTCCACATTCTTCCAATGGAGATGGTTGATCACATTTCCCTGGCCCTTCTCCACAAGTGTTGGCAAGTGACTTAGACAATTTGAGTAGCTTATTCTCCTGGATGCCATGATGGGTTCCGAGATGAGCATGTAACCCACGGAGGTCCAGCCAAGACCTTGCCAGGGAATAAGTCACCAAAAAGCTGAGTCCTTTCACAAGCTGTAGTGTTTTGCAGATCCTCTTCTTCTGCCATGGTTTTACAACAGAATCTAAATGTTGAGATGTTCCACACCCTTCATTTGTCTTGCCAACACACTTTGCTTCTTTCCTCCCCCCCCCCCAGGGTTTCTTTATGTATCTCTGGCTGTCCTGGACTCACTCTGTAGACCAGGCTGGCCTCCAACTCACAGAGATCCACCTGTCTCTGCCTCCAAAGTGCTGGGATTAAAGGTGTGCACCACCACACCCAGCCCACACTTTGCTTCTTTATTTAAACTTGTATGTATGTTATATATGTGAATGCATGTGTGTTTATCTGCCCAAGTGAGTGCAGATGCCCCAAAAGACAAAGAGCATCAGGTTCCCTGGACTGGAGTCACAGGACATTGCAAGCCATGTTGGTTCTAGAGAACAAACTCTAGTTCTCTGCAAAAGCAGCATGTGCTCTTAACTGCTGGGCCATCTCTCCAGCCCACACTTTGCTTTTTAAACTAATATATATGAATCCCTTAATTCTTCAAACCTGTTAATGTGTTACTGTCAGAAGCAAGCACCACTTTACATGTGTGATTAGAGTTAAGGCTCTTGAAGTGGGAAGAGTATCCCTGATTTTCCAGGGTGACTCAATAAAATTGTGCAAATCTTTAAAAGCAGGGAACACTTCCCTGTGAGCACAACAAAAGTGAGGTGGAAACCTGAAGACTCCCTTGCAGTGAGAGGCTTTAGAGGTGAAGGAAAGGACAACATTCCAAGCAGTGTGGATGATCATTAGAATTAGAAACCAAAATTGGAATTGGATGGAAGGCCCTAAGAGTCTGTGGGGAAGAACGCTGCCTTGAAGACAGCTTGATCTGTGCCCAGGAAGATCCCTACAGACTTCCAACCCACAGCACTACAATAAACTTGGTTGTAAGCAATAAAGTTTGTGGCAACATATAACAGGAATAAAATATGAATGCATATAATCTTCAATACTATATATATGCTAATGACTCCAATGTGCATACCCTCTGCCCTGACTGCTCCTGTATCTGCTGATTCACTCATTCAACTGCCTTCAGATGACGGTGAGATCTTGGTGATTTAGCCTCCTGACTCTCTTCCAACCTCCATTTGCTTTTTCCACCATCATGAAATTCCTGATTGATAACTAAACCAAGCCATGTATCTTACAGTAATCATGTATGTAGCCTGGCACTGGAGGAGGAAGGAAACTGTTATTTTTCTCCCTCCTGCTAGCTGAAATACAGACAAAATGGTTGGAGCTCAGGCAACCAACTGCCTCATGAAGCTTCATTGTAAGATGGTAGAACAGTGAGATGGAAGAGCCTCAGTTGTTACAGCACTGGAGATTCTGTTTAAAGATGGAAAACTTCCCTGTTGTCCGGTGTGCTATAGTCTTGAGACTTTTACCACCTGCAGCTGAACTTCAGCCTAACTAATGGTAATAAGATTAGAATATCCATGACAGAATCATTGGGGTTTTTTTGGCATGAAAACTCAACTCTTCAGGTTTCCTCGTTCTATAAATGATATTATCTACCTAGATTCAATCCAAAATACCAGAAAATCGTTGATGATCCCTGCCCTGTCTCACCCACCCTACCTCCCAGTCACAGGTAGCCAGGACTGTATTGCTTCTTGTCCCAAATGCATCTGCCCTCTGCACCCCCAGCCTCCGAGACACAAGCTGAGTATATCCTCTTTGAGCGTGTGACATCTTTTCGTCATTTTCTCTACTTTTATTCTTCCCACACTCACCTTTTCTCTACACCACAGAAATAACAACCTTTTTGTAACATAAGGATTGTGCTCTTATCGTTCCTGAAACCCTAAGTGGCTTCCCATTGCACTTCAAGTAGAATCCAGCCATTTATCATGGCCTAGTCAGGCTGACATGACCCATGACCAACAACCTCACAAGCCTCATTCCCTGTCTCACCTTCTCCATGCCCTCCCCCATCTCTGCTCTCACCCAGCTCTCAGAATCAATCTTTGCCTTTACCCCAGACCAGTCTAGCCTTGGGGAAGCCCACATTTGACTCCTTTTGCTTGGAAAACTCTGCATCCAGTGTCTTCCTCCTTCCGGCTTCATCACAGATGCAACCTTCATGGAAGATGGTCCCAGACCATCCTACCAAAAGCCATTCCTCACTCTTAACACTTGATCACACCATCCTGTCAACTATCCTCATAGAATGTGTGTGGTATGTGAAAACATTCATTCACTGATTTCCCAAACTAGAGTGTCGTGCTAATGAAGAGCTGGAAACATCTTTTACCATCTCTGCCAACAGCACCCACATGTCTCCTTTGCTCTACACTTTTGCATGTGTTCAGTCCCTTTTCATCATGCAAGAACTTTGTCATAACAAGTATCCCCGCCACCATTTCTGTGTCAATTCCCCATCTCCTTACATACTCCAGGCTTGCCTCCAATGCCTGATCCTCTTGCCTGCACCTCCCAGGTGCTAGGATAATAAGTAAGCTCTGCCACACCCAACATCCCTTCACCTACCTCTGTGTGCTGCGTTGTACTCCCCCGGGATCTTCCATAAGGTCTTCTACATTCACTGCCAACCCTTCATCCCTTCCAAATTTCTCTTGAACCCACTCAGTTGAATTTCTGCTCTAAGCACTCTGCTAGAACAAGGTCCCTGAAGGCTGCCATTCTCACAAGTTTGTTGGCATCCCATCCTCACTATTTTGAGCTCATCAGGAACATTTTACCTCATGGATACTTCCCTCGACTTTAGGTGAGTGCAAAGACTGAATAGTATCCAATCTAAATCTACTTAATTAATTCCTCTGCCCCTCCTTGACCCAAAATACTGGAAAAATTCAGAGCTTAGTCCTCAGCCCTTCTCCCTTTTCTGTCTCTAGCTTCTTTCATGATCTCACCCAGTGTCGTACTTTAAATGTCATCGATATATCACTGATTGCCAAATTTATTCTTTTCCCCAAACTCAATACTCAGCCATGTTGTAATCAAGTATTTGAGCGAGAAGTTGGTCATAGCGCTGGACACAGTACTCAACATTATCTAGTTAATAAACATTGTAAGCTAAATATCCACTAAGAAAAATTCAAAGCTTGATAGTAATTCACTAATTTCAAGCACTTGTTTCTTTTGATGAAGTCAATAGCAGTTGTACGTTCCAGACACACAGTGGTCAAGAGTGTTAGTTTGCATATAGGAACTCACAGAGACTGAAGCAGCATGCACAGGGCCTGCACCAGATGGGGTCCTAGAGTTGAAAGGAGAAGTAGACAAAAGCCCTCATCCATAACCCAGGAGCAATCTGCAATTAATAATCACTGACAAATGAAAAATTAGTTTTCTCTAAGGGAGTCTCGCTGGGGAAACAAACCACTAAGGCCAGGTCCCATGTCCAGTAGTAGATGGCCAACACAAAATGAACTCAATGGCATGTTGGAGGTTCTCTTCCTTATAATATTAAGTCAAGGCTTTTTTTAATCTTACAGGTCCTTTACATATATATTATGGCTTCCAGTTTGGGGTATTTATGGGATTCCTCTGTGTGTGAATAAGTGTGTCTCTGTGTCTATATGTGTTACCCCCCCCCCCCCCCCCCCGCTTTGGGTCTTTTTCCTGCATGGTTCCTTTGTCATATTCTGGTTTGTTTATTTTTATTTATCCTATTTTATTTTATTATTCCTTAGATAGCTATTAGTTTTCTAAGGAGAGACAGAAAGGTTGTGGATCTGGATGAGAGGGGAGGTGGGGAGGAGCTGGGAGAAGCTGTGGGAGAGGAAATTATTATCAGAATATATCAAATGAAAAAAATCTATTTTCAATAAAAGAAAAAATAAAAAGAGGGCTAGCTTGTTTCAAACCTGGGAATTGTAGCATCCAGGGGAAGTGATAGACTAGATATCACTAAGAAATCTACTGTGAATAGTGGTTTTTTCATCCTCAGACAGTGGTAAAATCTGTATCACAGAAATCTCAGGGGCACATTCTTAAGGAAGGACATGGAGTAAAGGAATACCATGAGGCCAACTCAGGCCAAATTAGATTTAGTTGATTGAATGGAGACTAATGTTGGCAACCTGTTGAAAAGGTAAAATTTTAAAAAGACAGACAGACTACAGATCCAGTCTATATCCATGATTAGTCTCTTGAAGATTTTATTGATTGCCAAGCAAACATGAGCATCTCAGTTTAGATTCCCAACACACACATAAAATATAGCTATAGCCACATAGACCTAACCAGTCTTGTTGCTGGTATGAAATGGATGAGGAGGACCATTGGAGCCATCTGGTCAACCAGTGGAGCCAAGAAACAGTGAGCTCACGTGTAGTAATAGACCCTATCTTAAGAGCTATCTCTTAAGAGTGACAGAGCAGGACACTGGTTGTCATCTTTGACCTGGATATCTCCCCTCCTCACACCAATTTTACAGTAGCAAACTGGATAGAACTCACAGATATACTATGGAATACAAAGAAACCACTTGTCTCTGGCATAAGCAGAGGTCAAAAATGAGTATGAAGGAACTTTCAAAAGTAATGGAAATCTGGAAGTGGTATGTTTGCTGACTTGTGTGATGATTGTGTGGGTGTATATATTTTTCAAAACTCGCTGAATTACATATTTAAGATCTTTATATTTTGATGAATGCAAAATATAACTCAATTCCTTGAAAGAAAATAAAATTGACCTACAGTGAATGTTTTGGAAGAGGGGAAGAAAAGAGATAAATAGAAGCAAATTTCTTATTACAGTATCTCCCACAGCCTTTAAAATGCTAATGCACACAGTGTATTTTTAAGAGAAGGCTATAAAGATGCAATATGTTCCAGATTTATTTACTTGTAGAACTTTTTCTTCACATATTTTAACATCTATAAAACATTAATATTTCAGGAACCAAGTGACTATAGAATGAAAAGAAAAAGTTCAGCGAGGGCTTCCAATGCTAGCTACTCCAGCAATTTTTTTTAAAGCAACTTCAAGCAACCATTTCCTGTTGGCCTCTTCAAAATATACTAGTTATAAAAGGCACCACATATTTGAGGCCCAATCATCCTAGAATTCTGCCTCAAATAATAAATTGACTTGAGCTGTTGACCTTAAATTCTTCTGACAATAATAAGGCAGTCGCTGTTCATTGGCAACTGGAAGTTTATAATAAAGAAGCATTCACTAACTTAAGCAACAATTCTCTTTCTGCTCTCCAAGGGTGAAAACAAAACAAAACAAAACAAACTGAAACATAAGTTGGGAAAGTTAAATCTTAGGCTAAGTTCCCCATGAAGCTAAATCAGGTAGGTTTGTGTAGGAGGGTTTACTGCTGTCAGGGGCTCACAGATTAGCACCTGAAGTGGAGCAGGGAGGGGGAGGGGCGGGACTTGCTGGGGGAGATGTTTATGACTCATACAACAAAGGCCTCAGCACATCCGGTGAGAAGCTGTTCTAAGGAGGCCACTGACAGCTATTCAGCTTTCAGGGGAAGGCGAGATAGTGTCATCACATCGGAACTGTTTTCCCCACCTCCACCATCCACCCACCCCCCATCCCCCCCATCCCCGCCGCAAGTAGTATTGCCACATGCAAAGGGACTTCTTTGACTGGGGGTAATTTTTATAGCTGAGAGCCATCTACTAAGACTTCCCTCAGTAGCAAGACTGAGCACTACAGTCCAGCAGAGGGTGCTGGACAGCACAACCCAGTGTCCACCACAACCCTCAACACATTGCAAACTGAAAAAGGCTGTCTAACTTAGAATCACTAGGTTGAATATGATCAAAGCACATCATGTTTATATATGAAAAGCATCATAATAAAATCCTGTTATGTATAATACATAGGAATACAAATATCTTCCTACCCAATCTGACTCACATTCTATTATCCGTAGTCAACAACATAGATAGACCATTTCTATATTGCTTTGTCCATAAAACTGCAAAAATTGCAAATAATCCTTTATTATATTTTATTTTTGCCCAGGCTGACCTTGAACCTGCCACCCTACTTCCCAAGCCCCCTAAATAGCTGAGATCACAGGCCTGTGCCACACCAAGCCTTCAAAGAACATTAGACATCAACTAACACTTTTATTTCTGGTGTACCTAAAGAAAAAATCATGCACCCAACCATGAACAAGATACACACACCTCTTGCCTTTATGTGGCTTGAGACCAATGTGATTAGCATCCAAATGAAAGACTGAAGAGGGTACTGAAGTCTTTGCCTCCACTGGGGAAGGATGGTTCACAACAAGCTCCCTAAAAGGAAAGTCAATAACAGCAGTAAGACTAAAAGCATGTGGGCTTATAATATACCGGGCAAATCCATAAATTCCCCTTCATCCAGATGAGGAAACCAAGGGTGGAGATTAAAGAGCTTAATCAAGCTCACAGGGGCAGCAAGTGGCAAACCTGGGATTCTCAAAATAGGAGCTGCTGCTTGGAAATTCACAAGGTGAATGTAGAAAGAGAAGCAATGAGAGACAGCATTCCAGTCTCCAGTCTCAAGGAACTACAAGCACAAACATGAAAAATATCAGAAACATGAAAGTTCAGGCTGTGGCCTGGCCGCCCATGGAAAAGCTGTGGAAGTCTAAGACTGAAAGTAGGGACCCCATAGAACAAGCAGACTAAGAAGAGATTGGTGTACCCCTCAAAGAAGTGATAAGGAATGTAGGCAAGAGGGTGATGATTTTTTTCGTGCAATCAATAATAACTTTACTAGAAATAAAATGGCTATTGTAAAATATAGGGCTTCCTGTAAGCCAGGCATGGGCTACATATTTGCACATGTCATCTGATGCCTCACTGTAACCCAGTAAAGAAGCTAATATCACCCTGGTTGACAAGGGGGAACACTGGGCTCTAAAGGCAGCTGAGTTAGGTTATATGAGTTACAAAGCTGGGATTCTGAACCAAGGGACTGTGACTCCCACGCCTACTCTGTCCAACCCTGCCCCCACAGAGCATGTATTCCATGAAGAAGACCAGCAGCCTAGTGACAGGCTGACCATCTCAGAAGTAATGTGCCTTCCCAGGAAGAGCAGAAGGGCTCCCCACTGTGGGCTGAACAACAGAGAGCTGAGAAATGTACACTGGGTGGAAGCAAATGAGGGGAACTTAGAGGGACAGGCAGGGAGAACCAAGGGCTGGGTGGACCATAACGATGATGATTCGATCAACCAGGAGGATGTGTGCCAATAAGCCCTCAGAGAGAGGCTCAGGTTGGACAGTGACAAGGTTACCTGAGTCACAGATGAAGGGATCTAGAGGGCAGCTGGACATTTAGCTCAGTGCCATGCAGATTTGGTTGACAACACGCTGAAGGTGTGGGAGTGGCAGATTGGGGAGATGTAAAGCCCAAGAGAAGAATGGGATGGAAAGAACTCCCAGAAAGCATCTCATGTTCAGGAAATAATCCACTTTCTTATATGTAGAAATAACGAGGACATCTATCTCCCTTAAGAACCACTTGGGAGAGGGCCTCTTTTGCACTCAGTCACCTTCTCAATAGTGTCACTTCTGGGAGGGAAATACTAGAACAAACCCTTTCATTTTCTAACATGGAGTTTTCAATTACTTCTTGGTGACATTTTGCAGATGAAGAAAAATAAGCTAGTTAAGTGATGCATACAGTAGTGTGTGTTTTCATGTGTTTAACTAACTAAATTTTTTTCTATTAGTTTATCAGCTATTGCCGCAGACTTCCTTGGCTCCTCCAAACTCATGTTGCCAATGCCAGCTGCCCCTCCTGGACATATCACCACTGGCTTGGATAGAAGAGTTGGATGCTCCCAGATCCCAGGACATGCTGTTTTCTAGCCTTATTTATCTTCTCTCTTCAGTCTTCACCCCTCAGCCTAAAATATGACTGCCATGCAGCCCACCTGCCTTATTAGGAATCTGTCCACTAGGCTGTATCTCCGTTTTCTCTCTTTAAAGCAAAAGTTCCCAATTAACCTGTAGCAGAAAGAAAAATGGGGGTGGGGGTGCCGTTTGGTCCGCCCTTCCTGGCTGTGGCCACCACCTTCCAGGTTATGACACAATGACAGAGGGAGGTCTGAGGAAGGAGGCAGCCAGGAGCTGCTTATTCTCCTGCAAACAAACCGGGGAGCCTCTTGGTGCAGACAGCCTTTCCTACTTTCCCTGCGGCTCTTTTGTGTGACTTTGAGAGGGGCTCCTGGGTGACTGATTCCTCACCGTGTGCCTGCGAGGCAAGCAGCGGGCTCTGGGAAGAGAGGACCCGAGCAGAACAGTGACAGTGGCAGCCAGCACCGACCTCCACCATGCCAGAACTAGAATGCAGTTTTTGAAGTCAGCAGAAACAGAAATCAAATTACTATCATCTTATGCTGCTGGAGACTCAAAGAGAGGGGATTCCACACTGTCTCAGCCACCATGCGACAGGCGAGTCACAAGATAGCGGACCCTGGCGACGATGAATGTAAGTTCTTGGGCTGCTGTCTTTTACTGCTGTGGGATTCTCTTTCTGCTTAAAGTCACGCTTGGCCACGATGCCGTCATTGCCGTGAGAATTTCTGATGTGGAAAGTTCTCTGCTGCTCTTCCGGATGCGTTTTCCTTTTATTGACTAAGCTAGAGATGCAGGCTAAAATTCCTGACCACCGCTGCTGCGATTCTGCCTGAGACTAACAAGGGTTAACCCAAGTATATCCAGTTACAATGGTATTAACACCGCATAGGTTTTTAACTGACTTCCTTAAAACAGAGGGCACACAGCCCTACCCCCTCCTTTTGGATTGCATGCTGTTTTAACTTTGTGATGGCTGAACTCCTGAAGGCAGCATATCCAACCGGAGAATTAGCTGAAACAGATTCCTACTGGTTACAAAACTTTTCTCCCTTAACCAGGAACACGTTCCTGTCCCCAAATGCTCATAACTGCTTTTTTTTTTTTTTTTTTTACCTTTGCTTCCTTGAGAACTTTCAGCCCAGCGTTGGACTCTTCCTAGCACTGTGAACGGAGACATTATCAAGAGCTATCACACTTCTGTAACTCTTACTATGGGAGAGGAAAAAGCAGCCAGAGGAACCACACACATGGTCTGCGCTCCAGCACGTCCTCGCGCCAGGACATGAAGATGAATGGTGAGCCCGGGCTGTGACTTGCTAGTCTCTCCACACACTTCATCTGCTACAACTTCCGGCTTAGACATGGAAATTCTTTGTGAAGACAATACTTCTCTGAGCTCAATTCCAAGCTCCTTAGTGCAATTAGATGGTGACTTGAGGCTCTACCATAATGACTTCAACTCTAGAGATGCTAATGGTTCTGATGCGTCCAACTGGACAATTGATGCTGAAAACAGAACCAACCTCTCCTGCGAAGGGTACCTCCCACCGACATGCCTCTCCATTCTTCATCTCCAGGAAAAAAACTGGTCTGCTTTATTGACAGCTGTCGTGATTATTCTAACCATTGCCGGAAACATACTGGTCATCATGGCAGTGTCCCTAGAGAAAAAGCTGCAGAATGCCACCAACTATTTCCTGATGTCACTTGCCATAGCTGATATGCTGATAGGTTTCCTTGTCATGCCCGTGTCCATGTTAACCATCCTGTATGGTGAGTGGTGTTAGCATGTCTGTTGTCCCCACCGTAGTCCCAAAGAGCATGTGCATGCTATTACCACAGGGACCCGGGCTTGGGAGAGAAATAGACTGGAAGCTTTATTTTAATCTTAAAATCTATTTTACTTGAGAAAAAAAAAATCACACTACTGAGTAACTAACTGATCATTGGTGAGTTTTGTGCTTTAAAACAGATAAATTTTGTAGAGAAATTATCTGTATTCCCAAAACCCCATGAGCATAATTTAACTGTCATTCTGTGTCCATGTGATTTTTGCTTTTATTTGCCAGTCTCAGGACAGAACAGTTTTATCTTTGTCACACAGTTCTCATCACTTCTAATGGAGTAGTAAAACCTTCCCAATTACCTTGGAACATTTGTGGAGGGAGCATTAGTGCTGGAGTGGGTTTAATGTTAAAATATTCAGAGTCTCCATTAGAATAAATGAATTACTCTAGTTTTAATTGACACCCCCCCCCAACCCAGAGAAGCCAATATGGAAGAAAGTCTTTTGAATTATACCCTCAACTCTTTAAAAATGTACACACATAAACTCTTCCTGTCTGGTTTTGGAGGAGGATGGAAAACAAACTGAAAACTTCTCAGGAAGTCGGCAAACACTGGGACGGCTTTCAGGGGGGAACAGAATGTGATATTCTTTCAAATTATGAGTAATACAGCCATATTCCTCCTAACAAAGAGCAAAGGAAAGAATAATCAGACTGCACGCACATGCATGAGGGATAGTTTTAAGGGAGGAGTTTCTGGCCAAGTCCTAGAGGCTACAATATGACAAACATGTCCACCTAGACCTGAAAAACTTCAAGGAGGAAGTAGACAAGCCAGGAATAGCAAGCATCCATTTTTAAAGACCATCCCGGCTTGACCATTCAAAGGACACATCCGAATAATTCCATTCAATCTGCTTATCATTTCTCAGCTACTGGGGAAGGGTTCTCACTTCCTAAAACCCTGACCAGCTCTCAGAGGCAAACTCTACTGCTGATAAGGAGGGTTGACTCTGCAAGAACCCAAACCACAGCAGGAAGGCTGGGTGACCTGCTGGGCAGCAGAGGCGACCCTAGCCACGTAGGAAGTGCAGCAGGTCCCTGATCTCAGCTCAGGGTACAAGGCTGCCCCCTAGCGATGATTTCTGGGTGTGCAGTCTGCATCCTCCCCAAGTCACACTAGACACCACTAGGATGGTCCTGTATCTTCCCTAGGGGGCAAGTCACAAATCTGTCTTGCACAAGTATTCTCTTCTTAACCCCTGGAGGAAACTTTGAGGGGATAAGGACCTGTTTTCTTTCAAGGAAGACCCCTCCCCCATGAAACCAACATCAGTTCCCAACAGCAGAGCCCGGCACTGCTGTTGAGACAACTAGAAGGTGTGGGATTAGGCTTAGGTCCAGCATCCTTTCTTTTTCTGAATACCCCTTGGGACAGCATGGTAGAGATAAGACTTGTGCATAAGGAGGGTTTGCTCACCTTGGACTCTGTAAGACTTAAGAAAGTCCTGATCTCTCTAACCACCCTTCCCATTCTCATTCTGTCAGCAGGACTAATTATCAGTTTACCCAAATGTTTGATCCCCTCTAAACCACACAGGAAGGAGCAGGACGCTTTATGTCATCAAGGCGTCCTCTGTCTTCCTAAGATAGCAGAGAACCTGCCAAATTTCCTGTATTGGACTCTGGGAAGTTTTAAAACCCTTTGACATTGGGGACCCACCTCTAGCCAGAGAGAATGATGCAACCAGCTCAAAACTCTACCAGCTGATTGTGAAGTTCATGGAGGATGGGGGTGGAGGGCAGGAGCTGAGGGCTAGCCAACCCTTGTCCTAAGAAGCTGCTCACTGGGAGGGTTCCAATGTCAACCTCAGCAATATGATTTCTAAGTTTTTTTGAAAAATGCACATTCTCCAGCCTGTTCCAGACTTACTGGATCAGAATCAACCGAGGTGGGTTCCCATTTAAAAGGGACCAACTGTAGAAAAACAGCTGTCACTTGTAGTTTGAGCACTAGCCTGAGACAAAGTTCCAAGGCCAGACACCCTTAATTTCTTCACCACCCCTAATTTTTCTCACATACCACAAAAGTAAGTTTAATAAAACATTAGTGGACTATGTATCATACATAAAGACATTCAAGAGGTAGATTTGAAGCCATATAGTCACACTGACACTAATCGCCTCTCTCTGTGAGACTGGACACATCTAAGAATGACTAAGATTAGACTAACCATTAGGGACCTTAACTCTGGAGAAAATCACGTGGATAAACAATGGCTCCATGTGACTGGTACATCAATTAAGGGGTTTAGTACATAACCTTGGATAAGTTGTTAAATAAAAAACAGCTTTGCCAGGTTGGGGGGGGGGGGCAGAAGAGACTCATGCAAGAGGAACAAGCAAGTTCCTTCTCTTTGCTAATACAACTCCACAGACCAGAAACATCTAAACTGGAACTTATCATCAGTGCCACCGTGGTGTACACTTGCTGTGTGTTCAGTTGTTGAAAGTCTGTTGTAGTTACCTTCACTGTCACCTATGACCATCCCGAGTTGTAAAGAGTTGTCTATCGCTGGGGTATAGACCTAGACCACAGGAAGCATGAAGCTGCTTGCTGATGCTAAACTTCTTCACCACAGGCTACCGGTGGCCTTTGCCTAGCAAGCTCTGTGCAGTCTGGATTTACCTGGACGTGCTCTTCTCCACGGCCTCCATCATGCATCTCTGTGCCATCTCCCTGGACCGATATGTCGCCATCCAGAACCCCATTCACCACAGCCGCTTCAACTCCAGAACCAAAGCCTTCCTGAAAATCATTGCAGTGTGGACTATATCCGTAGGTAAGTGGGACCATCGGGCAGGGTCACATTTGAAACTAGACCCTGTCCTTTCCCGGGAGACATGTTCCATTTGGTTGCACTGAAACGTGACCCTCTGAGTCTGTTGTTCCATGCATCCAAAGGTATGGCTCAACCTCATGATTATGGGAGTTGCTGTAGGGAAGGAAAATCTGTGGATGTCGCTCCCTGATGGCATGTCTGGCTTGTTTTGCACACGTAAGAATACGCAAACCAGCGCACTAGCAGAACCTGAGTCAGGAATGACTGTGTTCTTTCTCACATCCAAGGTCTTGGGTCTCCCAGAAACCTGAGTTTTGTCATTACTCGACTTGTGGTTCCTGGAGAATACAGACACTTGTCCTAAATAGCATAGGCCTTAAAGGAGGATCCAGAAAAGGGCAGAAGCTGAGGACAGAGGGAAGTGGCCACACTTGTTTAAGGGCTGGGCATTGCAGCTGCCTGGCACCTCTGAGGCCCACACCAAAGGACTCCAACCCACTTCAGTTAGGACGACTGCACACACTCACCTCTTGCTAGTATTGATCTTCTGTCACCGTAATGGAATCTAAAGGGGCAGCTCTCAGGCAGCAAAGTCAATTGTACCTGTCACCTCAGCAGACTTGGTTTGTAATCAAAGATTCCCTGAGACCTGCTGTAAAGTCCCAAAGCCTTTCAGACGGAAATACTGTATTTGCTAAGGCCCCCAGGGTATGGTATCTTCTTCCAGGAGAGACTGCAGGATTTGATGGTAGGTTAAAATTCAAGAATTCATTTGCAACTACTCACCACTTTGTAGTAAAAATACCTATCAATGGGGTTGGAGAGATGGCTTAGTCAACACTAGAATGGTGGCTCACAACCTAGTTCCAAAAGACTCTGTCACCCTCTTCTGGCCTCTGAGGACACAAGGAACACACATATGGTACACACATGCGGGCAGGCAAAGCACTCACACACATAAAATAAAGGTGAACTTTAAAATCCATATCAGAAATCGCACACACAGCTTGTGCTCATTGATTTCTTTCCTGCTAATAACAGGAATTAATGTGACACTCTCTCCCTTTTGCAGACAAGGAAACTAATGTTCAAAAAAGGAAGTGAAGTGTGTGCATGCAGGGAGCATGCACACAGCAAGAGCCCTCTGGCTCTGATGGTAACAATGACAAGTTACCTGTTACACAGCATCTTTGCACATTTCGGAGAAACCTCATCTGTTTTCCATCTTGAGCCTTACGTTATCACTTGAAGACAGCAGCACAGACAGCCCTGTGTGTGTTTGTTTGATAAGCTAGGGAACCTCAGGACACAGGATTTGTGGTTTCCTGGGTCACAGGTCTGACTCACTAGCACTCTAGGCTTCTGGCATCAGGCCCTTCTCTTTCTGCTGAGTATACCACACCTTTCTTAGCCTTAGCCGGCAGCTTCTGCTCCAAGAAAATGCTGATGCCATTAATCTCCGCAACTCAGGACTCATTCCTCCTAGAATAGGAGGGTAAAGGGGCCGGTAGGTATCCAAACAAGCTGTTTGTAAACCACTGTGGCTAGCCCTTAGGTTTAGATGGCTGAGTGTTGGTAAAAGAGTTCCATGGTTGAGGACTATGAGCCAGAGTGTCAGAGAAGGAAACATGGTGAACAAAGGCTCAAGTACAATTTGGGCAGCCGAGTACATTGCCTTCACTGCACAGACTGTCCCATTATCTAAGCAGAAACTGAAATGGCCCATCACTTTTTCCTTTGTGTATGTGGTGTGTGTGTGTGTGTGTGTGTGTGTGTGTGTGTGTGTGTGTGTTTGCATGTATGGAGGTTCACATGTATGTGAATTCAATGTGGTGGCCAAAGGTTGATGTTAAGTATCTTCTTCAGTTTATCTATACTTTATGAGGAAGGGTCTCTTGCTTGAATTCAGAGCTTGCCAATTTGACTAGTCTAGCCAGCTAGTTTGCTCCAGGGATCCCAACTCTGCCTCCTGAGGGCTAGGGTTACAAGTAGTTCACCTAACATTTACATGAGTGCTGAGAATTTAATCAAGGACTTGTACCCACTGAGCTCTCTCTGGACCCACAGCCATTACATTTTATTTACCCTTGCCTGAAACAACTCCTCATTTCTGTCAAGCTTCACAATGACACCATTAGCAAAAGTGAGAGATTCCGAGCATTGCCACATACCCAGTCATGTCCAAGACTACTTGTAGATAAGTCCGTCACACAGGATGGCTGAATTTAGAGCCAAGAGTCAACTCAGGCCAATCCACCTCTAAAATCTGTACTTTATCTACTACCTAATAAGGCCATCTGCCCAAGCTCTTTCTGGCTGTCATCCCAGGAAGTAGACAGGTTGGAATGGTTATGGGGAGGCTGGCCAATGGTCATCGTTAAGAAAGAGTCGCTCAGAAATGATCGTCTCTCTGTTCTGTGGATGTTCTAGAGTAAATCAGATGAACAGTGTGTGTTCAAATGCCTTTCCCAGTGTGGTAGAAGACATTTAAATATAAGGGAAATAGAGGTCACGTAACCTTTTAACTACCTGTGCCGTGGAGTACTGAGGAGCAATCAGGTAAGAAATGCTAACAATAAGATGTCAGTTCTACAGTGGGTCCTGAAAAGCTCAGCAGCAACTTCCTCCTGACTTTTCTTCTCTCTTTCTGTTCCTATTGTTCTGTTTGGGCTTAAGGTGTTAGTTTGCTCTGTATGTCTTTATGCTTTGGATCCTTATTCTAGCTAAAATTGTTTTCCTGGTTTGTTGTTGCTGTTGTTTTTAATCATGTAAAGTCAACAAATGAAACTGATTTCAAGATGTACACTGTGGTGATTGAATGTACAAATATTTTGTAAAAATAAATACCACAATCAACCTAGTTAATTCTTCCCTCCTCTTTCCAAGATGTGTTCTATTTTGCAGTCAGAATATGGAGAGAATTACAAGACTAAAACTCAGAATTAGCAAATGCAGACAGCACAGCGTACACTAGATTCCCCTAAACTAACCCATCTTTCCTTCTCCCATCTGTCTCTGGTAATGGAACCACTCTTGCCAGAGTGGAAATATTCTAAAGAGAAGGTTCTACCCTCACTTCCAGTTAACACATTAGTTAAACAATGAACCCCAGCGAATCAAAAATTCCCAGAGTCCCATACTGTGGAACAGGAACAGAAGACTTTGTACCAAGCAGAGAAAGAACTTGCCTCTACAGAAGAGAGCTCACACTCATCTGATATTTTATCAAACCACCTTGCAGGACAGACCAAAGCTGGACAATGATGCTCAGTGCCAAGTGCACCATGCTTTGGCCAGGACTACTTAATGATACATTTTACCCTCTATTGAAACCTAGATCTCATGTCAGGACCCCAAAGATGGGTTTGGGGGTCACCAGACACCTTTGTCCTTCACAAGGTGTCCTTACTGACTAAATTCCCTTACTCTGCATCTTTGAGTGGTTCTCGTGATCCTCCTGCCTCTGCCTCCTTCAACAAATCCTACCGGCATGCACCACTACAACCGGCAATGAGTGGTTCTCTTTAATTGGCAGATCGATTGTTGGAAGCTGCTAGAGCCCAGACTTTTTACCCTAATATCCCTGCTAACAGTGAATGTCATCGGACTGTTTCTGTAAATTCAACCTTTCTTAGACTCCATGTATGAGTGAGATCATTCATGCTTACTATGCTTCCAAGACTTATCCACTGTTGGATATATATGCTGTTGGAAAGGGGCAGGTTTCTTTTCTATGGCTGCATAGCACAGAATTTTATTTGTATACAGTTAAAGATTTTACAGAATCTATGGTAGACCTTTTCTTCAGCTTACTGACATATTCCATTTTCTTGGTAATTGATGAGTACAGAGTCAAACTTGGATGCATGCAGTTCTCTTCCTTGCTTAAATGAAGTTCAGAGGTTGCCATTTTTCCTCTGATGTCTTTATGTGAGTAAGGAGTATATATATTTTTTAAAGGTTGTATCGAACTTAGTCCTAACTCTCTGGTGCCATTAAACACACACACACACACACACACACACATATGTGTATGTATACATATGTATGTGTATATGTTTATATATTACATTATATATATACATTAAACAAATATATATGTTATACAAATATATGTATATATGTGTGTGTGTGTGCATATATATATTGCATTTCCAAGAGTTGTAAAAGAACTTGTTTTACGCTCTTTATGATTAAAGGTATATATCCTCCATATATATAATTTCTATCCCTCATGGTTATTAGCTATATACAGATTTTCTCTTTCATCCTGATGTTTAGTCATTATGAAATGCTACTTCATTTTTAGTGATGCTTCTTGTCTTAAAAATCAAGCCCATAGATTAAGCCAGATTTCTTTTGATTATTATTTTTCTGGCTATATTTTACTCTATCCTGTGGGTAAACTGTGATTTAGAATTTTAAATCTGTTACCAAGATGGAAGCATACCAAGTTTTTAAAAATTCAATCCATCTTTTGTATTTAATTTTGTTTTATTTTTCTTTATGTGTAGAGCTGTGTGTCTGCTTGTAGATAAGTGCACCATGAGTACAGGCGCCTGTGGGGACCAGAGGTTTCGAATCCTCTGGAGCTGGAGTTACAGACAATTGTGAGCTGCCAGGCATGGGAGCTGGGAACTGGGTCTTCTGGAAGAGCAGCAATCGCTTGTAGCTGTCAGGCCATCATTCCAGCCCCCATCTTTGTCTTTTAATTGGAGTATCTAGTTCTTTTATGGTTGAAGTAAGTCAGTCTCTTTTCTGCGCCCCTTTTGGACTGATCAGAATTGTAATTCATCCTTCTCTTTAAGCTTACTAATTACCTATTTTATATTCTTTTAACAAAAGCAAAATGCCTTTTTTTTTTAATCATAAAGAGCCTAAAACAAATTATTTTACACCATTTGGAAATGCAAAATTTTGAAACCATTTTAACCCCATTTATTCTGTGTTCCTTTCTATTTTCTTTCCTGATTTGTACACATGGGTTAATAAAACCCAAGGCGTCATTCCAGCTGCCCTATGAACTTGGCATGTGTTTCCCATATACAAACCTTTCCAGTGCTATGTTCCACGTTCTTCACTTCTATGATTCTGCCTGGTCCTATACTCCTCACTCCTGAAGAACTTCCTTACAATGTCATAATTTTTGTTTGTGTTCATTTCCTTTATTCTAGCTCACTCTATTTTACCTGCACTTAAAGCAATCTTTTGTATAGTACTGACCTGGCAATGCAGACCCATGATGCTGGCTGCTTGAGACTCTGTTGTCAGAAAATCCCAAATTCAAGGCCAACCTGGGCAACTCAGAGAGATCTTGTCATGAAATAAAGAGACTTGATCAGTAGCTCCAGTGGTAGAATACTTGTCCAGCATGTGTGAGGCTCTAGGTTCAATTCCCAGTACAATAAATTGTAGAAGTAGTTTTTAAATTGTTACTTAGTATTTAAATTACAGTTAATTGGTTGGTGGTGTTAATCCTTAACCCGCCATTATAAATAAACATACAGATACCTGATGGATTTTAAGGTGGGACTGCCTGGGATGAAGAAAGGAACCCTGGGTTTTAGACAGAGGAAGCTCTTTGCCCGGGAGGACTCAGAAGCAGCAGCACATCTTGGTGTGAGCTCTGAAGGTACAGCAAGTCACATGCTGGTTGGGACTAGGTGGTTGGGTTCTAGTTGAGAACCTCCTCAGCTAAGGCCTAAGTGTTGAAACATTAAAAGGTCTTGGTGTATTTAATTATTGTGAAAAGACCACCACAGTTTCAAGCCTCCAGTTAAGGTGAGTCAGGCAAGCCAGGCCTGACGGCCTCCCACCAGGCCACCGGCTGCTCTGCTGACCTAATATAACAGTTTATAGTTATTAATAATTATATTAGTTAACAGAGTTGTGGTTTCAGGGGTGTTGAAGGCCACCCTTGGCCCAGGGCTTTTTCCTCAGGATAGGTCAGCCCACCCGCTAAGGCAAACCAGGCCTGCCGGCCTCCTGCCAAGCCTCAGCAGCTGCCTAGCCAGGCCTGCCAGCCTCCTGTGCAGCCACTGGCTGCTCCGCTGACCTAGTATAACAATTTATTGTAATTAACAAATATAATTTTTAACAAAGTTGCAGTTTCAATGAATAGATAGATAGATAGATGATAGATAGATAGATAGATAGATAGATAGATAGATAGATAGATAGATAAAGCAAGCAGACAGGCAAGTAGTCTCTTTTTTATAGAACTTTCTCCGTGACCTTCTGAGTCTCTAGATAGTTTGTTGTTTGCAAGAGGTCAGTTCTCAGTGTTCAGAGAAACCACCGTGTCACCCTGGCTTCATAGAGTATCTTGGTCCATGTTAGCAATTTTCTTAAAAGCTGCCTAGAAGTGAACTTGCATGTATGGATTCTTAAATTTGATGCTCAATGTCACCTTGCTGCCACTTTGGGAAATTCCTTAGCCATTACTCTTTCAATGGTTATACCTGCCCTTCTCTCCTTTGCCCTCACCCTGAGGCTTCAGCTCCTGCATAATGGAACTTTGCCCCATGCTTCTTGGGGCTCTGTTTCCACATTCTCTTCCTCCTGCTCTCTTCTTGCCTCAATCCGTGTCACAGATTTGCCGTTAGCTACTTGTAATCTGCTGCCAAACCTGTCCAGTGTATTCTTACATGTTGTATTTCAGTTACTAGATTCTTAGATTTTCCCAGTTGACTATTTAACAGAGTTTGGTTTCCTGAACTAATTTTCTATCTTTTCATCTATCAAATATCAATCACTGTTCTCTGAATAGGTCAGTTATCTGTTGATTCTATTCCCTGGTTTTCTCCCTGGCCTTCCTCATCTCTTTGAGTTGATATACCTAGTAGATTTTTAAAAATTTCATTGTATTATATTGTGTAAAAGTCTAGTAGTCAGTGCATTGATATTAGCTTTCACCACAGGGAATCCATGAGCTTTAACAGACCTGGTATATGTGCGTGCATGAGCGTGCGTGCATGGGCAGGCACCCCTTAACCCCATCAGACTCTATTTATTTTAAGCAATGATCTCATAAGAACTGATTGGTTTCTAGGTGTGTCCTTACATTCCCTCTGTTTTCCTCTACAGTTCTAGGTGAAAAATTGATGTGTTCTTGACTTTAGGAACTCTGACCTCAGCTCTCATATCCTCAACCCACAATATATGCCCACAAACTCATTCAGCCTTTGACAGATCAGTGAGAAACAATGTTGCCACCCTCACCTGACACCCCTACCCATCCCTTCTGCCTTGGCACACTCACAGAGACTATTTGGGGACTTGTATTCTACTTCACTCTATATTAATACGACCATGCCTCCTCGTGTTTGATTCTCTCCATGTATCTTTCTGTCTCCTCATTTTAACATAATTTGTTTCTCTGCCTTATTTGCATTTCACAGCTTATAGGTGAATTCTGGTTTTTCCTCAAAATATGACCGAGGCCTTTTAATACTGAACTTATCCTGTCTGCATTCATAACACTTGGTATAGTTCCCTGCTTTCTATTTTGTGTTATATCTGCCATTTGTTCTCCCATAGTTCTCTCAAGCTACCCCCATTTCCCCCTTTTTATGGAGCTGCAAATGCCTTCTTCATTTCCTCTTTCCTAGCCCACTGACTCAAGTTTCTACTGGATTTTTCTTTTCATTCCTCTCCTGATTAAAATTTCATTCTGAATAATTATTACTCCAACCTTTCTACGTAAAGTAAGAGTCAGTTTCTCTCATCTGCCCTGTATCTTGAGTTAATAGTTTGGTTTTTCCTCAGCATTTTTAGCTCATCTTGTGGTGCAGCATGCCTTTTAACACAGGTCACAAAGTATAGGGACTGTAAAGAATAAATATAGGCATAGCAAGTTTGGTGAGAAATATTTGGTATAACCAAAATCATCATGAGCAAGCTCAAAAATACATATGCGAATCACAGACCAAGAAATGTTCTTTTTGAGAGGTAAAACACCCCACATCTTGATTTTCTTTTAAAGAAAAATAATCCAGTAAGGAAATAAATGAACCACATAAGTAGGCAATTTTCAGAAATATAATTTGAAATACACACTAAGCACATGGAAACATCACTCAGGGGGTCATGGAGATTGACTTAAAGCAGCAGTGTAACATGGCTCTTCACTTGATGGTCAGCCAGATAGAGTCACTGAACATGACCCACCCCACCCTTGCACATGCCATTGTGAGCATGTCACCACACAAATACCTATTTTCCAACTGTGACAATATTAGCTCTTGGACAATCTAGCCAAGGCATAGATTTCCATAGAAGTGGGCATCCGTCCTGCTTGACACCTTTTTTTTTTTTTCTAAAAAAAAATAAAAGTAATTGGATGAGTGTTCAGCACCTCAAATTTTAAAATAGTTTAAAATATAGAAGGTTTGCTGAGATGGGGTCAATGGATTTTCTGTTTCAGAACAACTTGAAGCTCTAAAAAAAAAAACTGAGTTAGGACACTGGATAATCAAGGCGAGGAGACATGCCTATGGGGTCAAATGCAGAAATAAAGTTGTGGTGGCATATATGATATGAACTGATTCTGATATTTAAAACACTGATGGTATTAGTCATGATCATAAGGAGACAGATGTACTGAAACTCAGGGGCTGTTGAAGACTTCACATTTACAAAGACTGAAATTCCAAAGTGTTACAGAAGTGCCACCTCCTCCTTCATACACTCTTATATAGGTCTCCTCACCACAAACATTACTTCCAAGGTGCTTTGGACAACCAAGAATGAAATTTCACAATTCCAGGATGAATCAGATAAGACTTCCTGGGGGTGGCCGCCAACTTTTAGGGCTTAGATTACAAATGGCAGCCTCAGAAGCCTGATGAGAAAGCATTTCAGTTTCTTTGAACTAGGTAAATTCTATCATTTGCTGTTTTCTCCCCTGCTTATCGCTACCAGCATGGCCATTTTCTTGCTTGTCTAGGCTTCCGTCAACTTCTGAGGAAAATGATCATGATTACAAATCGATCCCATGCCCACTTCGTGAGCTTCCCTGACTGAGGAATCCACAATGAACAAATGAGGCATTTGATAAGAATAACCCTGGGACTGTCTGTAGATTGTGTTTTCCTTCTCAAACCTAATTCCCATGACCAGAGGTAACCCTGGCTTCACTCTAGTGCAGCAACTGAGCAAATTCTTTCTTTGATTGCCTTGCTGACACCATGGGAAAAGAAATGTAAGTTAGTTAACTACCTGACAATCATTAGACAAGATAAGGCTGGGATTGGAAGGGGGAGAGTATCTGTTTGCATATTCTCATATGATGACAAGCAAATGCATCCCTTCAAATCCTTTTTCCATAAATAGTATTTCATTGCAGAAATGCATGTGCAACTCCTGGGGTGACTTTGAAGTGCATCTAAATAGAAAGATTTGTCCTCTTAAGTCCAAGCATGACCACTTATTTTCGTTATTATTTCTGTAATAGACAAAGAGGCAGGCGGGGTCACATCTGTCCAAGGCCCTCATCCTCAGAGGCTGTGACTCTGTGCACAGAATCCTTAACCAGAAGCTCGGGTCTCTTCTTATGCAGGTGCAAGGTCTCTCTTCCCAGGCTCCACACAGGGACAGTGAAAACAAAACATCTAACTCATTTTAATCTGTCATTATTTTCACATGGTATTTTTAGCATCTTTTCATACTTAACCACACAACGTATACATGCATTCAGATATCATGGCACCCCACAAATATGGGCTTCTGTATGCCTTTATATATCAGTTAATAATTTCAATTTAAAAAGAAAACCAACAGGTTTTGCCCTTTATGCTCATGGAACGCTCCTAGGGAACTTGGATCTGAAAATACTTTCAAAATGGTCTTTCCGATAATTGAACATCATTGAAAATTCCTAAGACAATGACCAAAAGCAATTTAAGGAACAAAAAGTTCATTTTTTGGCTTAGCCTCCAACTGTGGACAGAGTGTTCACATTTTCCAAGCAAACTTCCATAAGCCATGACCGTAGCTGTATCTCCTAGTACAGCCCAGCTCACTCTTCTCTCCCCAGCTACAATGAGTCACCATTATTCTCACAGCATCTAGCAAGTGTCTGTCTCCAATGCTTCCCCTTCCCCTTACTTAGATGATTTTTACTTTTATCTACCACCTCTAAGAAGCCTCCTTCAAGCTTCTCTTCTCTCCAGAAATTAAGTGTTGCCCTACTTTGGTCTTTCCACGCATCTATCTTTTCACATATTCTATTTATGTGATAATAATCTATTTCCCTGCTAGGTCACAAGTTTCCAGAGAGCAAGAAACAGAAAGCAAAACGAACAAAAGGAAAACATACTTGATCTTGCTCTCAAACCATATGAGAATAGAAAACACCTGTCCAAGCACTCCTCTGAAAATTAATTTCTTCAATCTGACACTGAGACACCTTTAAACGAAACTGTATTTCTATGTGCCATTTCAAAGCTATTTTTAGGCTGTTTCCCTATACTTCAAGTAATAAAGACTAATAGTTATGCAAGAAAAGGCTTGTTTTATCATCCTCCTTAGCATCAGCCTGGTAGACTTATTAACAATGCCTAATTAGTGGAGGCTGTAAGAAAGGACTCCTAGTGTGCTGTGCTGTTATGCTCCCCACTTGCTGGTAAGCTTTAGTTTGAGATCTTGAAAGTTCTTCAGAAAGCATTTGGGAATCATTCCTTTCTAAAGTGGGACTTCCCACATTGGAAGCAAAGTACCTTCTAAGGGATGTTTATTTTTCAGTTGGGAAAAGAGGTAAGGGGAGAATCAGAGAGGAGAAAAAAACAAGCAGACAAGCCGGGCGGTGGTGGCGCACGCCTTTAATCCCAGCACTTGGGAGGCAGAGGCAGGTGGATCTTTGTGAGTTCGAGGCCAGCCTGGTCTATAAAGTGAGTCCAGGACAGTCAGGGCTACACAGAGAAACCTTGTCTCGAAAAACCAAAAAAAAAAAAAAACAAGCAGACAGGCTTCTGCATCTGCTGGAGGCTTCGGTGGGCTTCCCAGGCAGAATTTCAACACCTGGCTACCTGCCTCAGTGATTGTCCAGTGGCCACAGCCTTGGCATCAACGGTCCACATCTTGTTTACTCTTCCGATACGTGTTTCCTTTATTCAGGGATTGTCACATTCTACGGAAATTTGTGTATCAAATTACAATTAAATCTCTGTATTTTGCATGTGGAGTCCCAGAGACATATTTTCCTGGGTCATTTTATCTCCACGGAGCCCTCCCTCCTAGAAGGGGAACTTCTCAGGACCATATTAAATAGTACTGAAAGATAAAAGGGAGTCCACAGTGGGCCAGGGACTGTACTAACGTGTGAGAGTACACATAAGCATTCATCACGTTTGACATGGAAATACTCACAGACTGGTTTAACATAAAAACGAACTATACAAATGGGTGGAGGAATGAGAGGATCCCAGGGTGGATATACTCACAAAATATTGCATATGTGTATAAAATTGCCAAAATTTAACTTTTAATAAAAAACATTTCAAAGTAAATATATAAACACACTAAAAATAGCTAATAAAAATGGCTATGTACAGCAGAAAGTAGAATTTGCCATTATGATTGACGTGTAGAGAACTCTGGCAGGGTTTGGGGACCGGGCAAGCTGGCTGAACAGGGAAAGGTTAAAATTAAATGTTGAATGATGAGCAGAATGTTGGCAAAAGAAATGAAGAGGCAGAACATCCAAGAAGATGTGAGAGAAAGGCATCACAAACAAAGGGTTAAGGTTCTCAAAAAAGAAAAATCAGCTTTCTGCACCGGAGTGTCACTGGGTGTACAAACCACACTTAAGGAAAGCCAGGCCCTTGCTCTGCAATAGGAGGACAATACAAAATGAACTCAATGGTATTTTGGGAGGTTTTTAGTCTCATAGTGTGTCGTCTGGGCATCTTGTTTTTAACCTTATTGGTCTTTGGCTTATATATTAAGGTTTCTGGTTTTGTGGTTTTTATTAGATTTCTGGGCGTGCAAATGTGTGTCTCTGAATCTAGATATGTTTCTTATGTTTTTCTTTGGCTCTTTTTTCTGTTTCTTTTGTTCTATTCTATTTTGATTCTTTTTATTTTATCGTATTTTATTTTTATTATTTTTGTATTAGATACTTATTTGTTTTTCTAATGACAGAGAAAGGAAGGGTGGGAATTTGGGTGGGTGGGGAGGATCTTGGAGGAACTTGGGGAGGAAGAACTGTAATCAGAATATATTGTATGAAAAAAAATCAGACTTTCTTAGAGACCCTTAAAGGTGTCTTTTGTAATTCCAAAATTCTATAGCTCTCTGCCATGGGTATCAGTGGTTGGTTACATGAACCCAGTTATCTAAAACCAGAATATTGTTCTCCTGGCAAGCACAGGGATGACGCCCGACTTGCCAGACTGCTATTTTTATATCACAGTTCCAGGATTAACACTGGCTCATACAAGTCACGTTGTAAATTCCTGTTTGATGACATCTAGAGAGGGAAATATTTTTATCAGAAAACTTGCAGAATCCTTCTGAGCAGGCTGTTCTAGGAAACCATCAGCAGATGGACAGTTTCAGTGGTTTATGATAAATACCACGGTTGCTTTTCACCGGGGGGCACTTTTCTGAGGCATTCTAGGTCCCTGGTTTAGGACCTCTGTCTTCTGTATTACTATAAGTGTCAATTACAGTGGCATATTTTAAAAGTGATATCTTGGAAGTGAATTCTCAAATGTACCTTTCTCATTTATTAGTAACATCCAACTCCAGGAGTTAGGGCCTTTGGCTGTGGTGAGGTATGAAAAGAGCCTTGTTGCCAAACATTAAAATATGTCCTTTAGAACCTTTAGGGTCAAAACCGCTCATACTTGCCACTCCTGGTATTATCAAATTGTGGTGGTGGTGGTGGTGGTGTGTGTGTGTGTGTGTGTGTGTGTGTGTGTTTGTGTGCGTGCATGCGTGCCACTCCTGGTATTATAAAATTGTGGTGGTGGTAGTGGTGGTGGTGGGGTGTGTGTGTATGTGTGTGTGTGTGTGTGTGTGTGCGTGCGTGCGTGCGTGCGTGCGTGTGTGTGTGCATGCGTGCGTGCGTGCGTGTGTGTATGTGTGTGTATGTGTGTGTATATGTGTGTGTGTGTGTGTGTGTGTATATTAGGTCATATACATGAGGACTTTGCTTATTGGTCCTTGCCTCCCACCTTGTTTGAAAAAGTCTCTTGTTGTTCATTAATATCTATATCAGGCTAGCTGGACAGTGATCTTCCAGGGAGCCTTCTATCTCCACCTCCCAGTCTCAATTTAAAGAGCACTGGGAATACAGACAGGATTATAATTTCCAGCTTTGTATGCATCTGGGGAATCCAAAATCAGGTCCTCCTGCCTGTATGGCAAGCATTTTACCCACTGAGCCATCTCCCAAGTCCAATTCTAGCTCTTTAGGGTCTCCTTAAAATGCGAATTACTTTTCTTCTGTTGGTCACTGCCTTCTGTGGAGAAGATTCACTGTGGCACCTTTTTCCACCCCTGCTCTCTTTTATCAAATCAAGCACACTAAAGAGTCCTGTGGATGGTCATGTTTAACAGGGTACATTCCAAGGCTACATACATCACCAGGTTCACCATACTCAGCTTGACACAGGAGCCAAAGGATTGCTTCCTCTCTACTCACTGAAAGATCTGCTCATCCACATATCATTGGTAAGTGTCCTTACTAAAATTTTGCTTCATATGAAGAGAAATATTCAAGCTTGTCTTAAATAAAGAGAGGATCTCCAATTACTGGGTATCCTGGAAGCATGGTGACTTCATGCTTACTGCATTTATTTCAGGCATAGTATTCTAAATTTCTGGCAACATATCCCACCCCCAACACACACACACACACACACACACACACACA
>CAJQZJ010033594.1:248039-309495 GCA_907164525.1 Lophiomys imhausi | reverse complement strand
ACACACACACACACACACACACACACACACACACACACACACACACAGATATATATATATAGATATCTATCTATCTATATATATATATATCTAGAGAAAGAGAGAGAGAGAGAGAGAATGATGTCTGGAAAACACTCATGTTGGTTAAATGCTTTCAAACATTTTTTTTAATAACCCTCTGTATAAAGACAGATTCGGTTATACTGGAATGTTTTAATGAAAGACTGCAGAACCGGAACTGGGATTGTGTGCAGTACTTGCAGACCAGAGTTCTCACCACACAAACTGTACTTTCATTCTGAACACCATGCTCAGTCACATCCCCCCAGTACCTCACGGAGCTGCTCCACTGCCTCTTTCTCTTCTCTCATCTGCTCCATTTTCCTCCGAATTGTAAACTGTGGGTCTATGGATTCCAAATTCCTCTGAGGTCTTAGGAACACTAGAATGGAAACAGAAATCGCAATCAATCCGTATTGCTACACAGGGCTGTTCCTACTTCAGTTAAACAAATTATGTATTTTATCCCAAATTATTTATCGTTTACTGAAACAGGAAAATTCCAGATTCATAACAAAAGTTTGATGTGAATACTCTAAGAGAACACTCTAGAGAAGGGAAATTCTCTATTGAATTATTCTAGGTTGTGGGTACTGCAAAGCTATTTTTGTGGTGACAACTAACTGAACTGGGGGCTGGGTCTCATGGGGTGGAGATGGGACCACGCCTTCGGTCAGACAATGAGACGTCTCTCTCACTTTCACTGTTATCTTCTGGTCTAGTCGATACTCTAATCACAGGCTTTATCTTTCTTTAAACGTAAATAATTTAGATCAAATAAGAAGCTATTAGAATTGATTTGCGTGTTAAAATGGGTATAAAAAACTATTTTTGCTGGCTTCACACTTAATAAGCCTCTATCAAGAACTAAGTGATTCCACGTGAGACTACATATTTGAGAATTGAATGGAAATCTTCCTCTGTTTCACCATTGGCCAGGCGTTCAAATAACCAGCTCTTTACAGACAAGTACAGACTACTGTCAGAAAGGTTGCCCGGACGACAAGTGGCTTCATCAACACTGGCTTGAGATCCTTAGATTTCCTACCAGAGCAGTGGCTAAAAATAGCCTGAAGGACCTAAGAAAATCCATACTCTCAGGGCTAGAAAGACAGTTCAGCAGTTAAGAACACTGTCTGCTCTTTCACAGGATCCAGGTTCAGCTCCCAGCACCCACATGGTAGCTCACAATATCTGTAACTCCAGTTCCAAAGATCTGACACACTCTTCTGGGCTCAAAGGGCACCACGGATATATGATAAACAGACATACAAGCAGACAAAACATCCATATGCATGAAATAAAATTTTTAAGTTAAAAAAAAACACAGAAGAAAATATACACTCTCCTGGGGTGAGTATGTAGCTCAGTAGTAAAGCACTTACCTAGCACATGTGAAGTCCTGGGTTCAGTTCCCAGCACTGTACAGAACAGAATGAACAATGGGGGAAAAACTCACAAAATTCATATGCTCTAAACTCCCAGGTATAACATAAATTGGGGTGATTAAAAAATATTCTTCATGTGGCTTTCTACCATCTTTGCACCTGTGGAGGCATGCTAGGAACAGGACTTCTAAAACCCAAGTATCTTAGGAAGGCTGTGCTTGCAAGGCCATTTGCACTGGCTGTATGGGTGGTCTCAGTAACCAATGAGAGCACAGCTCTTTTTAAAATTGAAGGTGTGTGCCAGAGATAAAACTGCATTTTCCTTAGGCAAGAGATGTACTTAGGTATACAGAGCAAAATATAACCCAGGGACTCCCGGAGGCCAACTAAACAAAACCAGAATAACCTGGGGAAAGGTAATTCTGGCCCAGAGAAAACAGTGGCATGGTTTGTGTCGAATTCCAAAGCAAGCTATTTGCAAAGGCCACTGGGTATTGAATCTGTGTGATGCTGCACCCCTCGAGGATTTAAGATAATGAAATAAGTAAATAAGAGTAGATTTGCAGTCTTATAAAAATATTCTATATGTAAAGAATGGTTTTAGTAGCTAAGCATGGTGACACATGCCTTTTATCCCAGCACTTGGGAGACAGAGGCAGATGGATCTCTGTGAGTTAATGACCACCTTGGTCTACTTAGTGAGTCATACACCAGTCAGAGACAGACAATGAGGAGAAGAAGAAGAGGAAGAAGAGGAAGAGGAGGAAGAGGAGGAAGAGGAAGGAGGAGGAGGAGGAGGAGGAGGAGGAGGAGGAGGAGGAGGAGGAGGAGAAGAAGAAGAAGAAGAAGAAGAAGAAGAAGAAGAAGAAGGGGGGGGATTGATTTTAGCAGGAATCTTAAGTTTTTCTTACTAGAGGTTTTTTTTTAGCCTGGAGACGCAAAGCTGTTGGGGAGTGGGATGGTTTGGTTTCCTCTATGTAGATTTTTAGATGAGGCTGGGTGGTGGTGATGACAGGGCTGAGTAATTCCGGACAGTTTGTGCAAAGAATTGCCATGTCAGAAATCCTCCTAGTAAGGGCAGCACAACCACAGCAGCTGCAGCCACAAAGAGTGACAACTTTCATCCTGTCATTTCCTACAAGGCCACTTTAGAGACGACTTCAGTTTGTCACACTTTAAAAATTAAATATGGTTTGCAAATATAACACTTAGAGAAAAACCTGTGTGTGCTTCATATAATCAAAATCCAGTGCTGGGAGACTGTATCCGTCATCTTAATTCTCTAGTTTTCTTTCTACATGGGTTCAAAGATGCCAGAACCCGCACCAAGATGCTTGGGAAGATGAGAGAGTTTACACAGCCCTTGACTCACACAGCTCATGGATAATGAGGCTAACCTAGGGAGCACAAGACTGTCTGGAACGGCAGAAAGGAGCGTGTGCCCTGGACTTACGACAGAAGCGAACCAAAAAGTAGCTGGTAAAAAAGCCGAAGGCCCCACAGGAAGCCAGAGCCCACAGGAAGTAAGACCAACTCAAAGGAAGAAAGGAAAAATCCAAAGCTACCAAAAGAAGGATAATGTGATGGGGGGTTGGGGAGGAGATCAGAGAAAGTAATGGAAAGTTGACAAATTGGAAGCATGGAAAAGCACACAAAAACCTGTCAACAGAAGCACAGCAACTGGAAGAGAAATACAACGGAAAACCTCAAAGTGACGTCATCTCCAGAAGATGTTAACTGAATTTACCAAAAAAGTCAAGGAATGTGGAAGGAGCTTGGTAATGCACATGCACGTCACCAGGGGGCGCCATAATGCTACCTCAATAGACCTGCTGTTTGCTTTGGAGGTCTTTCCCTTTTGCCTTTATTCCTGGGGGAAATCTTATCTAAAACAGCATGCTTAATACTCTCAATATGTTTTTATTGGATGATTTCATCCAGAATATGAAAATATGAGGACGTTAAATGAACTGTGGCCTCTGTTTTAACTGCACACAATTCAAGCATCTGTGTTAGCCGAGCCCTGTGAGGGTTATCAGGGTAAGGCAATGAGGTCTCGGTTCTCACTTCCTGGCATGCCTGTTTCACGTCCTGTGCACCTTGAAAAACAAAACTTGCACAGTGGGAAATCTTTCTATGAATAGCAGCAATTAAAAGGCGCTAAATGTATTTCAACTGTAGTTTATACTTTTAAACAAATACTTCAAATGTAAATACAATTATTGGAAATGAAGATTATATGTATATATATATATATATATATATATATATACACACACACTACAATTATATAAGTGTAACAACTGCGGATTATTTAAGAATTTTACAGAAACTCTTTCAGCTAATAAACCTGCCAGCTTATTTCTTTCTAGATCACGTCTTCCAGAAACTGACCCATTCAAGAATTATTCTGACTTGTGTTAATTCCCTATCATTGCACGTCAAGAGCTCCCTACTCAATTCAGGGGATGAAAGGTTTAACTTGAGGCTATTTAACAAAGCTAAAAATCATGATCACCTGCTTTTCAACGCCACCCTGTTTAAATACAAATTGGAAGGCGGGGAAAGCGAGCTCTGTGTGAATGTACATGAGCCCCCACCTGTACACACCTGCACACAGGTAAGGTGAGGCAGATGACTGAGATACAGGGGAAAGGGAGCCCTTCACTGTTTAATTATTAGGGAGCAAATCAATAATGGTTACAACAGAACATAAGACCGGTTGATGTTATAGTTCACTTAGCAGGAGACAAATCTCTAAAGACAGGCCTGTAGGGGCTGATGATATACGTCTGTAAAGAATTCCACTGGTCTTTCCATCCTTGAAAGTCACTGGCCTCTTCACCTCTGCCCTGGCCTGGCATCATCTCTACTTCCCGTGAACATCCAAATATGTATATCCGTGTCTCTCTTGGCGCTCATCACTCTGTACCACTGCATATTATGCACGGCTCTGGAATGAGCCCCATTGCATGCTCTGCTGAACCTCACGAAGCAGTGTGCTGAGACATGTCTGCTGATGAGTAAATGACACACGTTTCAAAACCCCTCAGGAAAGACCGGTGTATCTGAAGATTATCATTGCAGAAAGTACCTTCTCCTGACAAGCAGTTTCTTAATTTCTCCTCTCACAGAAAAACCCCAAATTACTTTCCAAGTATGAATACATTCACCTCTACATTAAGGGTCCACAACAGCAGAGCCTGTGTGTCATTCTTTTTCAGAGCTGCACGTATGTTAGAGGCATGCTTGGCACATGTATTATAGAGGCCTGCTTAGCACAAGGAGGCACCTAACTGGTGCACAAAACACTCACATCAACCCTTTATCCAGTTGCTACCTTTCAGTTAAACAAAGAAAGCTCACAGTTCTAAAGCATACACTAAATGAGCCTTACCATTTCACTGATACAAAAAAAAAACAACAAAAACCAAAAAACAAACACAAAATGAAACAACAAACCAAACTCTACACTTTGCATGACATTAAAGGAAATTCCTTCTCTGTAGAAGCATTGGGGCATTCAAATTTAGCTTCCCCTTTCTTGGAAGAATGTGGAGTACCGTTCTTTTTAATATATTCAAACGCAAGGGCAGGCACACAATGACTGTGAACAAATATAAGCTTTAGATTCCAGCCCTTGAGAGTTAGAAATCAATCAAACAATTCATTCATTTCCTTCTGGTGCTCCAAGAAAATAAGGTACATCTACTAACCTCGAAATGCTGAAATATCCTCTCTATTATCTTAGGCATTTTACTTAACTCAGATGTTGTCAATCTTAAGTCTACCATGCACACGTCAACAGAGAAACAAACAAATACATCATTAGACTCAATGCCAGTGTACACTTAACATCTTTGAATCAGGGAACCAGGCATTCTAATTTCAAGCCAGAGTTGAGAACCACTGAGGAACCTCCACACTCTCAGCTTCCTTTTTTTCATAATGGGGAGACTAAAACCTTAATGCTAGATTGCCACCACAAAAGAAACAAAGATGTCTGGCCGGAGATGGATGTCCACTCACTCACTCTTACACAAAGATCAATTTTACATAAGTCTAAACTAGCACCCACCAATTCACCACAAATGAAAAGGCAAAAACACCTCAAAAGAGGCCAGGACAGGTTTTTGACTTCCAAGTAAGTTGGAAAAGGGAAGACTGAGCCACAAAAGAAGGCACAAGAGCTAGGGCAGGAGAAGAGGGCGAGTTCTCAGGAAGTGAAGTCACCCCGACCTGTGGCAGGGGCAGGCAGAGCCACCGATGGACTTCCACAGCACGCTGTCCCTCTTGGGAGACTGACTTCAGAAACTGTGGGTCTCCAAATGTCCAAGATCCTTCCAGTCTGTTTGTCATTTTAAGAACTCTCTTTGAAGACTATGTTACAAAGAAAATGGTGAATCTAAAATGAGCCCAATCTGAAACAAAATATTAGAAGGGATTTAAATGAAAGGAGAAGGTTTTGTGTGCAAAGTCAGGCAATGAACACAGGGGTGAATATTCCAAGTTTGTCAAAGTTACTCACTAAAAGTTATGGTAGTCTAAGCTAGCTCATTGCAAGGTTGGACAGCTACAGGTATCAGATAATAAAGAAACAACATGAATGTGCAAATGACTATTTCTGGACATGCCAAGAAGGCCTACGGAGTAGAACAGTCTTGATCTACGGAAGCATTGAGAACAGCACAGAGTAGGCCATGTTCCTCATGTCTTCTAGTTGGGGACCTACAGAGCAGCTCTTCAACTAACTGAGTTCGAGAACATATTGCAGTCACAAGGCAAAGTTCACAGCACAGAGAATGAAGATGTGACACTTTGGACAAACTGCAAATAAAGGAAAATGAAAAACACCAAAACATATGACATGGTCGCCCAACCCAGAAGAATATTGAAAACAATCCTTTTATTATTGCTGTGGTACTATGTAATAAACCTCGGGAATTGTTATAGAGAAAAAGGTCCTGTAATAAATGCAAGCTTATTTCATTTTTAGATGTTTGTGATTATTTGTTATGGGCATCTCAGAATTTTTAATAAAAGGAGGCCTGGCCAGCACCTCAAACCTCCTCACCTGAACAATGAATATAGAATTTTCTAACAGGAGACAGTCAAGAGTTGGAGATACAGGCCTACCTGACCCCTGTCCCACAGAGAGAGACACATAGCACCTGGCCTTTCTGATTTTAGTTGGTTCACATATTCACATAGAAATTCTGATGTTTAAAATTTTTAAATCTTTCCCAGCTTTGAAAACAAACAAACAAACAAAAAAAGTCCTCTGGGTTCAGACATTATTCCTAAGGAAATATCAACTCCCATATAAATCTTTCCTACTAGGTTTATTTCCGGTCAGCAACATCACACACATAAGAAGTCAGGCTGGCAGAGAAACAGAAACACTTCTTCATAACGTGGTCATCCATTTTAAAATAAAAGAACAGCTTATCAGGAAAGTTTCCATCTAATTCTCTCACCTTCCAGAATTTAAAGCAGGATGACATAAGGGGGATTTTGTTTTATGATTGCTTTTTTAAAAAATTATGATTATTTTCAGTGAAAAATTTTAGACTAGCAGTTTTCAACCTGTGGGTCATGACCCCTTGGAGGGTTGAATGGCCCTTTCACAGAGGTCACCTGAGACCATCAGAAAACACAGATATTTACATCATGTCCTTAACAGTAGCAAAATTACAGTTATGAAGTAGTAATGAAAATAATTTCATGGTTGGGGGTCACCACAACATAAGGAACTGTATTAAAGGGTTGCAACATTTGGAAGGTTAAGAACTGCTGTTTTAAAGAACTATGAAATACTAATATTTCTTGTAGAATTATTACTATTTTTTTCTAATTACCATTCTACCAGAATATGCATTATTCCATTTAGTAAATGGAAAATTTGGCTGAATTGTAACCAAAGATCATGGTGAGTATTTTAACTACACATTTTCCAAGTATTATAGATAACATGTTCAGCTAACAACTTACATGTGCCCAGTGGGTGGCTATGCCTCACACCTTATTTCTCTGTTTCATTTAGTATTTCTTCAATCATTTTGTATTTTGAGGTAAATGTTTGCAGTCTGAACCAGCATTAAACCAGAACAGAGACTGATATATAGATTAAATAATTTTTTTTAGCTTGGACTACTTAAGATATCTAATGATACAAAATTAAGATATCCACATTAAGACTCATTGGGTATCCCCAATCAAAAAAAATACATATATTATTTTCAGACTAACTCTGAATCCTTTAACGTAAGTAAATTCACAGCAAAAAAAGTATAAAAGTCAAAATTAAAAAAAAAAGTCAATGCATAAAAACTGAAAAAAAAAAGGAGTGAGTAATTTCTCTTCATTTTTAGAAACTTCTCAATGTTAACATTATATTCAGTACAAAGCTCTGGAATTAGCCCCTTACCTTTAAATTGACTTAAAAGCCCCATGTGGTACACATACATGATAGAAGATCAACCTTAGTTTTTGAGGCAGGGCTCTAAAACATAGCCTGGGGGTGGGCTCAAACTCACTCCCCTCTTGCCTCAACTTCCCCTATGCTCACATCACAGGAGTGCACCACCACGCCCACACTCCTAAAATAAACAAAGTCTGAAAGCTTTTGCTATAGGGCCTGAGACAGAGCAGAGATAACCCAAAAGTGTGAGTTCAAATCTTTGTGGATGAGCAGACAAAACCAACCAAACCCCACGCAAAGGTGGTAGAAAAGACAGTGTTGTAGAACCCTCGCCCAGCTCAGCATATCCCTCGGGGCCTGTGAACTGTCACACCATCAACTGTTAGGCGACAGTTCACAGACACTTTGTCTAGACTTTGCCTTCGAGGCTTCCCGAGTATGGAGCACGCAGGTCAATATACACTGTCTCCCAGCTACACACAGAGGAATGTGCCATAGAGTCACTGGCTTACTCACGAGAACTCCGAAGAAGAGACAAAGCACCTACCATGGTCACTGTCCCCTGCAGATGGAACACTGTAGCTAGAGTTGTCCCATGTTTGTGCCTGCGTAAGTTTGTTGAAGGAGATAGGAGGGTGAATGAGGGCTGGCTCTGAAGGGCAGCGAGAGGGCCAGGCGGAAAAGCAAAGGGGCAGCATTTCGCACGTGGCACAAGGTGCGCATGGGAATGAAGAGGGTTTCGTTGCACGGGATTTAAATTCGAGTGTACAATATAGGAGGAGAATGAAAGATGGCGCGTGGAACAGAAAGAACGAGAAAAACTGAGTGTTAGTACACACTTTACATGCAGTTAATATCCTTAATCAGTTCTGGAAGACTGCAGCCTACAGTACTGAAGGGTCAGGGCAGCAGAAGGAAAGAACCCCCATAAGGTATGCAACCGAAAGCAAAAGGCCTATACCAGATACCCTTTGCAGGCTCCTTCTGGGCAACTAATCAGCAGATACAGTTGCACAATTCACTCAGAGCTGCTGGTAACAAAGGGCAATGTGCATAAATGTATCTGTTACTTAGCAACAAAGTGATTACAGAAGAATTGTATGTTTTAATGCTTTTTAAAAACCAAGAGGGCAGATTTTTTAAGACATTCCCCCACCCCCTCTAAGGTTTCACAGTGTGTTTTATTAAGAACTGAACCTCATCAATTCTTCCTTTAACCCTTTAAATGCCTTAAATCCACTTTTCAATATTGTTGAATATTCAGTACAATCTACATAGCAATAAATCTTACTAGTTAATAAATTTTTTTTAAAAAGCCATGAAGAACTTCTGAGTTAGCTATCTATAAAATGATAACACATCTTAATTTTGTGTTCATTCAATATTCAGAGATTAATTTCGTTGGGCAATTAAGGAATCTGCCATTGGATACTTGGGGAGGAAACACTATTCGTGTTCTCCAGCTTAAAATAAGTACTAGATTTTTCATCTCTTCACAGAATTTGAGTGGTGTACAGTGCAGGTACAAGGCAATCTCTGACTTAATGAGTTGAGGCTAAATTCTAAAAATGCATGAAAAGTCAGTGAATCAATTTTATAGTAAAATTACAGGGTCCAACATTCAAAAGAAGACTATATACTATTAATCATTGGCGGCTCGCTCACTTTTGATTTGAGTTATGAAATGTTTTTAAAATCTTACAGAACCATCCAGAAGGCTTGAGAGAGCCAATAGCCCAACATAAGGCGGAGGAGGTGCAACAGCAGTTACATCCCTGTCTTCCAGTGCAGGGCCAGGATTATGGAAATCAAGGCACGGCCCAGGTTTGGCTAGAAAAGCCTCCCTCCTTTCATACATGAGGGGCCAGTCATTTGATTTTTACACTATTTCATCCATACTTTCACTTTCTATAACATATTCTCTAGGGCTCGAGACACAGCTCGGCGATAGAGCACTTCCTTGGTATGGCCAAGGGCCTGGGTTTAATTTCCAGGACTCAAAAACAAAAACATCTAGAAACTCTGATCACACTAGAGGCATTTTTTTCCCCAGTGGTTTTTTCCTTACACTGTTCTAACGGCCAGGAAACCTCCACACCTGGCTGCATGCTACCCACCAATCAATGTGCTCCAAGAACAAAACATTTCCTTTATAAATGAATCATCTTTGTTTTTCCCACAGAGACTTTCAGTTTAAGCCAGAAATGTGTAACTCATAATATTGACAAAATGCTTTTCCCCCAACCCAAGAACACCTGTGTTCTCTACCAGGCACGCCAACATGTGTCCAAATCCTTTATAAGAATCCACGTAAGGGCATCAGTGGTAAATACAGTAAGTACTAAAGGAACAAAAATTTAAAACAAAGGTGCTCCCCAAAGAAGGCAGATAGCACCAAAACTGGAAATATAGGAAGAAATAAGACAAAATATATTTATCTGTCTGGGGCTCCTTTTTAAAAATTGAAAGTAACTTTGCACATTGCTGTAATTATTTCTGTCAATATAGTAACACAAATTAAAACCAAGTAGGTGAAAAACTAAGATGCTTTCCTATAAGAACTTCCCCTTCTGACTCCTAACCACTCATACAAGCCTTAATATGCTCACCCTCTCCTGTGAGTAAATGCAGAGACCTTACCACACTCAGAAAGCAAGGGGTGACATGTTGGGGAGGACTGTACCTTCAGGCTGCCCTTTATCTCATCAGGGTACCATGAACCTTTGGGGTAGAGGGGAACTATTTTATTTTCCACGGGTAAAAGTTTACAGGGATGCTCTCTCCCTACTTAAAACTCCCTTTGCCACTTTTCGTTGCTGTGAATCAAAAGAAGACCAGCTGCCCGCTCCTGGAAGCACAGAGCTAACATCACCTGAGCTCCTCAAGCTGCATCAGTTCTGACACCAGGACCCCAGCTGACTAGAACTGGCAAGGTTCATATTACTCATGAATATATTTGAAAGGCCAAAGAGAAACCATTTGAGTTACTTAGTATAAGAATGGGCTGAGGCTAACATACCTGAGCGAGGCTTCAGGCCAAATGGAGCTGAGATGGTCGCAGTAGGAGACACTGACGGGGAGGACTCCCTCATCTGTGAGGTGAGAAGGAAAAAAACTGATTGGGGAGGCGGCTGAAAGGAAGAACCAGATGTACTTGTATGGGCAAGGATTATTATAAAACCACTCTGCATTTGCTATGGGTGCACTATGACGGCGTCTTGGCTTTTTAAAAATGAGAGGCAGTCAATAGAATGTTTCACTCTAGTAAACTGGGTTACTATCACAGTTTTTGTTGTTGCATTAAAGTTTTTGCTTGCATTAAAATGCATTTTTAAAAGTTTTTACTTGCATTTTCACTATAAAAATATTTTGCAGTGACACAACGCTGGTGATCCACTTCTCATCCGACGCAGCTGACTGCATATGTTCAGGCGTCCAAAAGAGCACACCTAAGGGGGCTTCTTTAACATGCAGAGAAGACACCGTGAGTGCTGAGCAGATAGATAGTCTGTGCTCATGTGCACAGAAACTGCATGCTGAACGGGTATCACAGGGAACAACTGAGTAATGTCATCTATCTGACTGATCGTCTGCCATTTTCAAACAAGACATCCCCACACCTCGTTTAAAATTAATCTTCAATTAGGTATAAAGCCAAGTGAGTCTGTGATACTGAGTGGCAACTAATGAAAGGCCCCAGAGACCCTTCATCAACCCCAGAGCTAGACTATCCACTTCTGTGAAAGATATTTCAGTTCAGTCTTCATGGAATACCTCAGCTGCCATTAATCTGCAGGAAGGACTCTTACCTCATTTGGAGAATACTGGCTTCCATTACTCTGCAACGTTAGATCATTTTGCACCTTAAGGGAGAGACAAAAGTATATGTTCCATTAGACTGAGGAACAGGAGGCAAGGACTCCATCATCTGTATTTCCATCCTAGCCCGGGGTCAGAAGCACACATTGGCAAATGTTGAATTAATTCAGAAGGTCATTCTTCAACTTTCTAAAACTACACAGCTGTAATCATTAAAAAAAAAAAAAAAAAAGTATCTGAAGGATAGCACAAATTAAGGTAAGAGATCCCCGGCATAGGGATCCTTCCCCAGTACCTACAAGTGTATTTCGCCTGGCCAGGTTACCAATCTGTCTGCTGGCTCCCTTCTCCATTTTTATTGTGGGTTTTTAGAAATGGCCCAGTAGTTCAAAAATATACAGAAGCACATTGGGAGCTTTCAATAAGTACACAGGCCTAAACGCTGAGCCACCTTGAAAACCCGCAGTCACTTGACCAGTTTGCTTTGGCAATCACTGGTTAAGAGAAGGGCTAAGGAGCCAAGCCTGCCTTACATATGCACTCTAATGAAGAAAGGGCTTGGGGACAGGTAATAAACGCCTTCATGTAAGCCACCACAAATGCACACCATCATAAAAGTGTAAAACTAAGGTGCCCACTCTGTATTCTGTTGAGGAGTGCTATTTAAAAATACCCCTAGTATACATGAACCCAAGGGAAAAACACATTTAGAACAAGACGCCATTCATATCCCTATCCAATTAAAAGGCCTTGTTAGAACTGCCAACAAGGGGGCATCAGGCTTACTCTTTAAGTGACTTCTACTAATTTCCCCCATTTTTCCCTCAACCTCCTCTCTTCAGTACGATTTGGGTACAAGCAGGCAAGGTGCATATAAATGTGTGGAGGGCCACATTACATAACTTCATGTGGCCAGTCTTCTAAAGTGTGTTTCAGGCAGATCATACGTCGTGGAGGCAGACCCCGCTACAACCCTTGCCTCACCTCTCAGTCACGCCTACACACTGCACTCAATCCTCCCTGGCCACCCTTGCTCCCTCGCAGGTCCGTGTCCAAAGGGGCCACAAACTAAGTGTTGTCCCTTCCTTGTCACACTCACTATCCTTTCCCGAAGAACACAGAAAAGAGACTCGGCATGGCAAACCACGGCATAGTCTTCTTGAAATGTTTTCAGCATCAACATCTTTTATTTACTCAACAATTCTGCCACTTTAGCGATCTCGCACCGCAGCCCTCCACCCCAGAAAAGCCATGCACGGCACAAGCAGGTAACAAACTTTGGCAAACTGATGGTCTGGTGAACGAACAGGAGGTGTAGATGTGAGACCAAACAACAGGGGAGACTACAGAAGCAGGACCGGGCCTCAGGAAGCCACAATTTACTGTCTTTGCCTTCATCTCATGACTTCCTTTTTGCATGAGACTAGCTGTTCATCCCTTCCTTTTGAAAGCCACAGAGACCTGCTTGTCATGGACCACAAACTAAGTGTTGTCCCTCTTGTTACACTCACTATCCTTTCCCAAAGAACCTTGAGAAGGGAGACAAGAATGCCTTATGCCAATCACAACTACTCGCTGAAGCAGAGAAAAACAAGCTCACAGCATTCTAAACTAACACAGAATACAGCAAGCCAGATGGAGATGAGTTCAGGAGCCTTTGACCCTACAAACCCTGGGTTCCTACCTTGTGCTCTGGCAATCTTGAAAACAAGTACCTTGTGTTTTGAGACTGGGTCTCACTATGGAGTCCAGGCTCACCTTGAAACTGGAATCCTCCTGCCTCACCATCCCCAGCCAGACAGGCTGCACCTCAAGCGTGTGCAGCTACTGCTTACATGTTAACAGGCTTTGTGTGCAGGGATGCCAAATGAAAACTAGATGCAGACAAAATCATGGGCTTAGTCAGTATTTAGTACATACCCATCCTCTTCTACCCTTTCCAAGCTCTTTCTACATTCCTGGAAGCATTCCTCATGAACTCATAAGTATGTTGGCTTCTAGCATTCTGCCAAGACAAGCTTTTAAGGAAAGGTTTGAAGCGATCACCCCTCCCTAAGACTTGGAGTGTGACAAGACTGAATACAAAAAGGCAAAATGGTGTGATGGAATAGCTGGCCTATCCATTCATTATTATCATGGTAACTGACCCAGCCAGTCTCTCAACCTTGAGCTTCACATCCTGCATCCATGAATGGGTTGCATTAACTCCTACAATTTCCAATAGTCATCTGCAATATACACCGCTGAGAGTAGGACCTTTATAATCCTCAAGGATTCCTCAGTGACTCACAATAGCACCCAAAGAATATTCATTAAAAAGCCCTGCACTTCCTATATAATCAGATATATTTATCCCTCTCAGGTCTCTGAGGTGGTTGAAGAATAGATAGCTAGAGTCTCATAGTTAAATTTTGAGTTGTTTAGGAATCAAGAGGGTGTTGCGGATCTAAGAAGATATTTTTAAAATTATGAGGCAAGTTAGTATGAAAGCTGAGTTAGATATAGAACTTTAAACTCATGGAGATGGTTAGATAGTAGAATGTTAAAGTCAGGTGCCAAATACATATGGACTGGACATTGGGAATGTATGCTAAGCCATGTAACTCTTATAATCGTGGCCTATTTATTTCTGTTGTTTTGTATTGTATTTATAGTTATAAGAAAAAGAACCATTATTTGGACTGAAAGGGAGAGCTGTTGGGGGGAAAAACAAATACCTTAAACTAAAAAAAAAAAAAAAAAAGAAGGGAAGAGGATGGGGGGGTTGAGGGGGAGGAGGGTGGAAGGGTGGGACTGGAGGGGGGAGTAGGGAGGGGATTGTGATTGAGATGTAACTTGAAGAAATAAAAAATAAATTATTAAAAAAAAGATGGAAATAGGAAGTCCTGACTTCATGAAGGTTTGACTTGGAAAATTTCAGCTTTACTCTGGTGAAAATGCACCAATCCAACCATCACCATGCTGTTTTTCTTTTCTTTTTTTTTTTTCTTTTTTTTTGAGACAAGGTCTGGCTTGCCTCAAACTTGTGATGTAGCCAAAGCTACTCCTGAACTCCTGATCGATCCTTCTGACCCTGCCTCCGGATGTTACAGGTATATGCTGCCATGTCATTTATTGAATGATTTCAGTATAATATTCAATAAATTACCTCAGATTTTATTATAAAGTAGGCATTATTTTAAATGATTTTTGAGGGAAATGCCACTCAGTTAGTTGTTGGAGCACTGGCCTAGCATGCACAAGGCCCTGGACATGGTGGTGTACACCTGTAATCCCAACACTCCAGAGGTGGGAGCAGAATGGACAGAAGTTCAAGATCGCCACCTACTATACAGCGAGTTTAAGGCCAGCCTGGGCTACATTAGACTCTGTCTCCAAAAGAAAAGGCCTGGCAGGGGCTATGATGGCACATGTCTATAATCCTACAATTTGGGAGGTAGGAGGATGATTAGAAGTTCTATGTTGTCGGGCAGGGTAGTGCAAGCCTTTAATCCCAGCACTCGGGAGGCAGAGGCAGCTGGATCTCTGTGAGTTCAAAGCCAGCCTAGTCTACAAAGTGAGTCCGGAACAGTCAAGGCTACACAGAGAAACCCTGTCTCGGAAACAAACAAACAAAAGTTCAATATCATCTTCTGAACGACAGTTTTAGAACCTCCTGGGCTACATAAGATCCTACTTTAAAATATCAAAGTAGAAAAGGCCTGCACATCTTCAATGTCACAGAATCATCATCCTCAGAAATGCTACAAAGCAGAGGAGCCTCCAGAGAGACCAGAGAGATTCTGCAACCAAATGCAATGCCTGACCCCAGACTGAAGACCACATCGAAGGGACGGCAACGCTCAGACAACTATTTTAGATCAACTGACATATCTGGAATCTGGGTTGCTGATGACAAGAGCTAATCAATCAGCATACTCAATGAAGTGGGAGACTGAAATGTATCTACCAAAGCTATTCCGAAGAACTGTGGATGTGGAGGAAAAGGGGGAGACCAAACAATACAACAGATGAGCTGAATTTCCTCGTACAAAAGGCGAGGGACTGGAACCGTTTGGACTTCAGAAGTCTCAGGTTTGAGTTATTTGCAAATACATGTTAGGAGCTTGGAAACAAGACCTTAATCTGAACAGCTTGCTTTCATTTCATGTGTGCCTTCTACAGTCTGAGGAGATTTTATTTTGTGTTTTAATTGTGACCTGTCTCATGAGATCAAGTTCAGGATCTTATATATGTGGAGTTCTATTACTGCTAAAAATAGTTTCAAGTTTTGCAACATCTTGGATTTGCATACTAAGGATATTTGGCCCATAACTAGAGAATCTAAGTGGAAGATTATATTTTTTATAACTTTCATAGACCCTGTAATTTATTTTTATAATCTTTTTAAAGTTAAAATATTTCTAAATACGAATTTTTTTTTCAGTTGAGTCTACAGGGAGGGGAAGGGAGTAATTAAGAGTTCAGTGCTTAAAAGCACTTGTTCATTCAGAGGATCTGGGTTCAACTTAAAGCCACCTGTAACTCCAGTTCCAGGGGATGTGATGCCCTCTTCTGATCTCTGTGGGCACCAGGCATGTATGTGGTGCACACACATGGGCAAAACACTCATACACATTGGAAAAAAATAACTTTTAAAAAAGTTAGCCTACATAAAGACAAACTCATTCTCAAAGAGAAAACATAGGGAAACCAGTACATGGCAGCCTGCAAACAAAAGTCTCCTGGTGTTCAATCCTGGTTCATTTGCTGACAAGTCCACTGGGGCAGAGGTGGCATGGTGATTCTCTCTGAAGACCACACCGATAACAACCACAGAGAAGAATAACAGCTAGCATTTACGTGCCCTCTGTCGTAAGATTTCTCCTGAGTCATCTCATTTGAGCTGCACAATAGCTATTATTAGACTAAAATTTACCAAAAATAAAAGTAAAGTTTAGAGAGGTTAATTAAGTTCCACAGAGTCAGCAATTCAGAGATGGAGCAACCATGTAAAGTAATTGCTAGTCTCTGCCTGTAATAATGCAACCGTACTCTCTGCAAAGGGAAGATTCGGTCCATACTGAGTGCGAAACTACTTTATTACTTCATGGTACATGTGCAGTCAGATCTGGTACATATACTAGTTTGTAAGGAATCTCCGTATCTGAATTGGCCATCTCAAACTCACTCACTAGGAGGAATGGAAAAGACTGTAATAGGCTGTGTGGTGGTTTGAGTGAGAATGACCACCACAGGCTCATATATTTGAATATTGGATCCCCGGTTGGTGGAACTGTTTGGGAAGGATTTGCAAGTGTGGCCTCATTGGAGGAGGTGTGTGTAGGAGTTGATAGATTAATATAAATTAAATTTAGTAAATATCTGGGTTTCTGATACAGTCTCTTAATTCGGGGCATGAAGATCAACTTGGCTGTGAGCAATTAGCTTATCAGCTTATGGATGAAGTCACGTGAAACAAGGGGAGTCTCTATGTACTGAAAAACAAGGTTGAAGCCAGGTGAAACAAGGAAAGACTTTATGACCTGGCATTGCTTTCAACTGCTAAGTGGGCAGAGCCCAAATTAAGCTGAAGCAGGTGGAACAAGGAGCGATCCTATTTAAGGACAAGTGGATGAGTCCGAGTGGTGGTGCTAAGGGCCCCCTGATACTAGAGAGCTCCAATGCTAGCGAGTCCTGCTGAAGAAAGTGCTGGTGAACTGATGGCTGGATTTCCCTGAGGCAGAAAGAAGCTGGTGAGCAGAGAAAGCCACAGCAAGACAGCAAAAGGCCAAGGACTAAACCCTGTGGCTCAGCTTTTGCATAGAGGGGTTTGACCTGTCTGAACAGTGGCCTGAACAGAACTGTGGCCAGCTTTAAAGACTGAGGCAGAGCGGCAGAGTTGCTGATACGAAGGAAATAAGTTGGCCTACAGACGGCTGAGGTCTCCCAGAGAGAAGAAAGCCTCAAGCCTTATTTAAGGTGAAACTTCGATAGCCAATTTACCCTGACGAACCTGCGTCTGATATATTCCAGAATAAAGACTGCTAAGTGCATTAAAGGGACTATCCCCGAGACTGGTTTCCTGACGACTGAGGACCTGCCCCAGAGACTGTATCCTTCTAAAAGGTTATGAAAATAGTTGTAATAGTTATCAATAGGTTTAGTGGTTAGGTCTTAGGGGTTGTAGGAATTTGTAGGAATAGTAATTAAGTAAGTGTATTTGTTATAAGTGAATATAGTTATTAATAAATAAGTGTTTAATAATTAAAAAGTATAGTTACAGGTGTGTCTCTGGAAGCAGGCATTGTGGTTTCAAAAGTCCACACCATTCTAACCAGTTAGTGCCTCTGTTTCCTGCTTGTGAACTGAGCTGTAAAGTCTCAGCTACTGCTTCAGTGCCATGTCTGCCTGCCGCTGCTGCCATGTTCCTGACCATGAAGGTCATTGCTTCTAAACCTCTGGAACCATGAGCAGAGAATTAAACACTTTTTTTAATAAGTTGCCTTGGCCATTGTCTTTTGTTGCAGCAATATAAAAGTACTCAGAAGTTGGTACCATGGAGGCTATTGCTTTGACAGGCCAGACCATGCTGTTTTTCAGAGGAATATGGAAGGCTTTAGGATTTTGACCTAGGAAAGAAGTTGGATGCTGTAAGCATGGCTTAACATGGCTATCCTAGTAAGAGCCTGGAAGGCAACAGTACTGAACACAATGGAACCATAAGCACAGGTGGATTCAGAAGGCAACAATATTAACAACTGGGCTACAGACCCTTCTTGTGATATTTTGGCAAAGAATGTGGGTGATTTTACCCTTGTTCTAAAAATCTGTCTGATGCTAAACTGAAAAGTTTGGAACTAATTTCATTGGCAGACGATATCTGAGACAGCCTCATATTTATTCTGTTGTGTAGTTATTAGTAATAACTCTTATGTAGCTCTACAATGAAAAGTAGCAAGCAGGACAAAAAGAAATGCAGAATGTACAGTTTGAGAAGAAAACAAGCACCAGGAAATTTAATGTTGGAGCCCGGGGTTGTTCTGAAAGAGATAAAGACATGCTTATGCCAGATGGGGCAAAGGGACTGATGTACTCGGGGCAAGGCTCACCCAGCTAACCTGCAAAGTCTGGACAAGAGCCCAGAGATTTTCCTGGTCCTAAAAAAGCAACAAATCAAAGGTTATGTAGATGTAATTCAAGGAAGGAGTCACGCTCCATTCAAAGAGGACAGCTGAATTTGGCAGCATTGGCCATCTGGTTCGGTTTAGAGTCATGAAGGATCCAGGAGTAAAAGGGTTATAGAATCTAGCTCTGTGGCAGTGGTTCTCAACCTGTGGATCATGATCCCCACAAGGGTCACATGTCAGATGTCCTGCATATCAGATAGTTATATTACAATTCATAACAGTAGCAAGATTACAGTTATGAAGTACCAACGAAATGATTTTATGGTTGGGGGGGCCATAACATGAGCTGTATTAAAGGGTCGCAGCATTAGGAAGATTGAGAACCATGGGTCTATGGTTAAAGAAAGCTGCTCCGGTCAAGCATATGGCAGGGGAGTCCCTGAATGGAGAGACTAAAAGGGCATTGCATAAAGCTATGAAAGTGAAGCCTACATTGTGTTGGAGATGCCAGGATGTTGGAGAGGTCAGAGCCATGGGATATCCACCAGAGACAGCTGCATACGGGGAATGGAACCAGCCCAAGAGAGAGAAGTATGCTACAGTCAACAAAATTGAAGGGGTAGAGTCATCTAAGTTCTTTGACATCACACATGGAATCATACGATTTGATTTTTCTTTGGTTCATTTTCTTCACTATGATCCTATCCTTCCCTTTTGGAATAGTAATGCATATTCTCTTCCACTCTATGTTGAGACTATATAATTTGCTTTTTAATTTTAAAGGCATCACAATGAAAAGATTGCCTTGAGTCTCAGAAGAGTCTTTGAAACTATAAAAGACTATGGGGACTTTTGAAGTTGCACTAAATGCATTTTGCATTATGCTATGGGCAAGAGCAATGTAGTGGCTTAAACAAGTATGGCTCCAAGAAGCTCACAGATTTGAATGCTTGGGCCCCAGCTGATGGAACTGTCTGGTAAGGATTAGGAAGTGTGGCCTTGTTGGAGGAGGCATGCCAGTGGAAACAGGCTTTGAGGGTTCAAAAGCCATTCCCAGCTGGTTGGGTCCCACCGTTTCTCCCTCCCTCCCTCCCTCCCTCTCTGTCTGCTGATTGTGGACAGAGATGTAAGCTCTCAGCTACTGCTCTAGCACCATGCCTGCCTGCCTACCTACAGCCATGGTCCCTGCCATGTTGGTTATAGACTCTAGAGAGATCCAAATTAAACAATTTCTTTTATATGTTCTGGACATGGTGTTTTGTCACAGCAATAGAAAAGTAACTAAAACAGACTGTAAATCCTACCTACTAGCTCAAACCTATCTTTACACAACTGAGGTAAGCTCTATCTAGGATAATTCCTAGTTTTATGCCAAAAATGTTTTCTCTATAGCCACCCAAATGTCATTCCATGTAACACTATGTAACGTATCCTTTTCCTGTCCCCAAATATTCCCATCAGCTTCTTTATACTATTCTTTTGTGTCTGTGTATCCACCTTTCTACACACCCATGTGGAGGCAAGATGTCACCATCTGGAGTCTTTCTCAATCGTTCCCCACCTTGCTTTTTGAGTCAGAATCTCTAGCTGGACCTGGGGCTTTACCAATTCGGCTAGGCTGGCTAAGCAGTGATCCTTCTGTGAGCACCCTGTATGTAGCACTGAGATCATAGGCACAGGCTTCAGTGCTGGTTTTTCACTCATGTGCTGAGGATTCAAACTCAGATCTTTAGGCATGCGCAGACTTCTATCTCCCCAATGCCCTATATATTCTTTTAATCTTCCCAGACATCCTCAATTCACTTCATCAGGTCCTTCATTTGGCAGACTTCTTTCTCAGCTCTCATATCTGATCTCTCATGACTCCCTCCCACTTCTGAGCCAGGAAAGGCTCCCTGTGCATCACAGTGGCCACTGCCTGACCCAGTGAATATATCTGGGCAAACAAACTTAGAGAATCCAACAGAAAGAGCCAACTCTCATCTTTCAGGGAAGGTGAGAGACAATGGATCAACAAAACTAGAGAATAAAATCAGGAAAGGGTTAAAAATGTGTGGAGGCAGAGGCAGGCAGATCTCTGTGAGTTCGAGGCCAGTATGGTTTACAAAAGGAGACCAGGACAGCCAAGACTATACAGAGAAGCCCTGTCTTGAAAAACCAAAAAAAAAAAAAAAAAGTGTCATGAAAAAAATACTGCTATGGCCCTCCCGCAAGGCAATGCCAAGCTCTGTCCTTACCTCACACTCTGGAGACGTCTCCAGCTGCAACTGACCACTGTAGGAAAGCAGAAAGGAAAAAAAAAGATGACAAAGTGGATTTTGAAACATGAACGCATCATTGTAAAGAGAGAATATGCTGAATGATGAAGGTGAACGTACTTGAGTGTAGGATCAGGTAATTCTAAGGCTTCTGCTGAGCCCATGGGATACAAGTTCAAAATACTTCTCTCTGTAATGTCGGGGCTTAGACTAAAGAGGGAAAACAGGAGTAAATCATTAAACTTCCAATAAATCTACCAGCTTTAGACAGTCAAAACACTTAACTTACAAATAAAGCTCGTCTTCAGGATTAAGAGAAAAAAACTTCCAAATCATGTTGCTCTCCCAACAAAGTTCCTACCAGTTATTTGTACCGAACTCCAACTTATGTGCCAAATACACTGGTAATTTCTGATGAAGTGACGAAACTCCAACTTATGTACCAAATACACTGGTAATTTCTGATGAAGTGACAAAACTCCAACTTATATACCAAATACACTGGTAATTTCTGATGAAGTGATGAATTTCAAGGGTCACACATAACTACATTTATCTACAATATCACATTTTTACAGACACAAGCCAAGTAGCTAAGATATTAACACTACAGCACTAATGACGTTTAGTTTTGGTTGCAAAGTCTATCTGATTTAGGCTACACTTAAAAATTAAGAATTCAGGGGCTCACAAGAATATTACCAGAAAAAAAAATCAAACTTGTCAAATTTATTGTAATTGTTTTTAAAATAAAGAACATATATGTGATGTAGCCAACATAGGGGAAAAAAAAGTCCAACATAAAAGGATTTCAACATGGCTGTTGACAAAAACTTCAGTCACGTGTCACTTGGAAGTCTGTTGGGATTTTCTTGTACAGTACATGTTTCTGACAGTATTGATTTCAAATTTAAAAAGGAACCTATAACCCAGAACTTTATATAGAGAGAGACTGACAGACACATACATACACACACAAAGTGAGAGAGAGAGAGAGAGAGAGAGAGAGATTATATCTGGCACTACCAGAAATAAATAGAAGTTTTAAATTTCCATTTTTGGGAGAATTTTCCTCCTGTGCTTATAAATCAGTAGAAACCTTTTGTACTTCTATCATATTTCTGTTTTCTATAAATGATACCAAACACCCCATATGAATGTCACAAGAGGTAAGGAAGGATTGCTAAAAACTGAGAGGACAGGAATTGACCTCAACTGCTATAAAAATTTGACACTTTTACTTTTAGATCTTGGGGAATAGGCAATTAAAGGACTTCATTTTGTTATGGGCTACATTGAGACCAAATTAGGTATAAATATTTTAGGACGTGATGCAATGTGCCCACTAGTTAGGAGGCCCCATTTACACACAAGACCCGGGCTAGGAACAGACATGCATACCCATTGGGATCCTGAAGCAAATCTTCTGCCTCTCTCAGCTGCTCAATCATCACTATGTCCAAATCCTGGTCTTTGGACGAACTTAGACTGGAACATAAAACCAAGCGTGACTGCAGAATTACTAAGACATTTTAAGTGCATCCTCGCAAACCCCATCAACCTTCTAAAAAGGATTTTGACAAACTCAGCACTGTAAAGAAGACATGTTGGTACCCTGTGGGTGGGCCCCTGGAGGTGGGAGAAGTCCCAGCACAGGGAAAGCCCAGATTATCTCCAGGCTCCCAGGCCTCCACTTGCTTCCATGGCCAGTCAGTCAGTGTACAGGGCCAGTGGATCTCCACACTTTCGTGAGTTCTGTAAGATCAGCCTAGTTCCCCAGGGTGCAGCTGTATTCAGTTCCAAGGATTCCAACTCTGGTTATACCAGTATGGCTGAACTGTATTGCTGCTACTGTGTGAGGGGCTTGTGGAGAGAGTGGTTCTCGGGCTTGACTATTTAATGCAGGAAAATCAACTGTGGTGCTAATCACACACACCAGGCCCAACAAGCCTATGCAAATCTGACCTCAAGGCAAGATGGGCCTTCTGGAAGGTTCTATAGAGAACACATGTGAAACTGATAATGGGATTTCCAAGGATTTATCGGGTTTCAGTTCTCTTCCCTTGTGATTCTATGAGGCTACAGTGAGTCAGGCCTCCTTGGCCTCAAAGAAGTGTATCCAACAAGGAGCTGGTAAGACAGAGTGATAGGGAGGGACTTTCCAGCAAGAGAAATTTGATCATAGCTGGCTACTGCTGCCACACAATGTAGGCCGATGAATTCCCACTGGAAGAGAATATTTTTAACACTCTGACCAGTCCTTTTTGTGTGTGTGTGGTTTTTTGTTTGTTTTTGTTTTGCTTTGTTTTCCTTTTCAAGACAGGGTTTCTCTGTGTAGCCCTGGCTGTCCTGGACTCATTTTGTGGACCAAGTTGGTCTCGAACTCACAGACATCTACCTGCCTCTGCCTCCTGAGTGCTGGGATTAAAGGCGTGCGCCACCACACACAGCTCTGACCAGTCCTTCTTAAGGAAAATAATCCCCACAAAATATAGTAGAAGGTTGTCAAGACCTATATACATCCCAGACCATAGAAAGAAAAAGCCTATACATTAAACATCTACACTATGCCACAGGTTCCAAGTCAACTTCATGGAAGAGTTTCGTTCTATGGTGAGACGTTCATCTGCTCCTCTCGAGACCTTGCCAAATAAATCTTTATATGCAGTAGAGTAAAAAAAAAAAAGATATTCACTTGTAAAAAATTTCTCAGAGTCAAATGTTAGCCTTCTGTGGCCTTGGAGACAAGAGCATCATCAATCTGTGCCCCAATTTCATCATCTACAATACGGCACACAACAGAGCCTATAGGACTGCTATAAAGATGAACTGAGCTTTTGCCTGTGAAATATGAGAGTGCCAGGCACACAGAATTTATGACAATTATTCAAGTGGCACCCAGGCCACTGTAGAAATGCTTTTCAAAGATGTGAACCAGAAGACCCTGCTTAAAGGGACTAGATCCCCAGACATTAGGTATGGCTATTGGCTACTTCAAACAAAATGGAAGGAAGGTAGAAGATGTTCTTGCTATTATGTATTTATCGTCAATCTCGAGTGAAACTCAAGGTCAATGAAGAAGCACAGCTTTCTACTGTGCTGTGGCTTGAGCGTACCTTCCACAATTCTATGGAGAAATCTCAATGGCAAAGGCATCAGTGTTAAACATGGGATCTTCATGGGGGACTCTAGGACCCTTGAGGGGAACAATGGGTCCCATTACTACAGGAGGTGGCCTCTTATCCAGGGGAGCTCAGCTCTGTCTCCATCACTCATATTCTCTCTTCCCACGAAACAGCTTCTGCTGTATTAGGATGGGTCAAGAAGCTCTTGATCTTGGACTTCTAAACCCCTATAATGGCATGCCAAATATGTGGTATTCCCTTATAACAGCACAAATGAAGATAGACCGTATGGCCAAGTACTGCAAGAAAAGTCATAGGAAAATTGGCGACTTCTTATCAGTATGACTGGAGAAGATTATAGGCTTGCCCCCAAGAAAAGTACATCAAAATCTTTCAGGACACAACTGCCAGTGTGCCTCAAGAAGAGTGATGGCCCGGGACCCGGCCCTGGCACTTACAGTTCCTCCATCTGCCAGTGAGCATCTTCTTCTATCCGCAGTAGTTCTTCACAGCCTTCAGCCTGGTCCTGTGGACAAAACACACGGGCTTTTCAATGAAGAATGAAAACTAGTCCCGATACATATCCATGGAGGTATAACTCACAAGCACCAAAAGGCAAAAACAAGTCAAGTGTCCACTGACATGTTACAGATATATAATGGAATATTCTTTACAAAGAGGAAATTCTTACACTACATACAGAAAACCCTGAAGATGAAATTACACACACACAACACACACAGACACACACACACACTGCATGAATCTACATGTGGGGTACTTATAGTAGTCAAAATCATTGAGACAGAAAGTACAGCAGCGATTGCCAGAGAAAGGAAGCACTGTGGGACAGGTGTGATTGGTGTGCAGTCTCAGTTCCAAAGAATGAAAAGGGTTTTGGATGTAACAGAACAGTGTAACGACATATATGCACTTAACACAAACTGCACTGTGCTACTGAAATGTGGCTAAGAGAATTCACGGTGGTGGCGTATAGGTAGTGCACATTTGCACTTCACCATTTTGACAGGTAAAAGATTTTATGTTTTGTATGTATTTTACCACAATTAAAACCGAGAAAATTAAAGATGGGAAAAAAATAAAAAAACAAAACACAGGTTGGCTTAGGATCACAGCTTCCACTAAATATAAGCAACATAAAGTTTACCCGTTCTTATTTAGCCCAACTTACTGGTATTTATCAGAAGAGAAAATGCCCTACACCGAACCCAGTTCCATGAGGACAAAGTCAGAGGTCACCCAGATGTTCTCAGGGACCTCCCACACCGAAGTTCTCCAGAGACCCTGCAGGGCAATGGAACCCTTAGAAAGCTGTGTCCACTGTGGGTCTTCCATGTGCTTCCTTGGACTTTCTACTCAGACAAGGCAAATGTCCTGGCTGGGCCACCACTGGCAGGAGGCCACCCTGGAGTGGGTGCAGTTCCCTATTAGGGAAAGGATGTCAGAATGTGGGGTGTAGGCGCACATCCTCATTGGTTTTGGTGTTGCCTTTAGGACCAGACTTTCCCTGAGGAGGGTGTTTCAGAAAACATTCAACTGTTACTGTATCAACTGTGCATTCAGGGTACAACAGTCAAAACAGAAACTGCCTGCCTGTCACTCTGCAAATGACAGTGAAACCCATGAAAACAGACTTCCAGATGACAAGTCTGAAGCACTGTGCCCCAGCTCTTCTATGTTTCAACTAGCAAAGACGTGTGTGTTTTCAGCTTCAAAATGAAGGTCACCAAAACATGTAGTTCTTCTTCAGAACAGAGAACAGGCTGACATTAGCTTGTTGAGGTGGTTTTTTTTTCTTCTTCTTCAAATTAGACAGCACTTGAAAACTGACCCACTCATAAAACTTCATCTGTAGTCTCCAAAAAAGTAATTGAGTTATTTTTGAGTAATACACACACACACACACACACACACACACACACACACACACAGACACGCACACGCACGTGTGTGCACACACACACACAGTGATTGACAAACACACGCAGGGCCCCTTGGTGAGGTCGGATGAAGAGCGCTCTGCCGTCTGGCTCCAATTCTATTAGTGTAAACTGAACAAGCATGCCGTTGGTCCACTTAGTGCACATTTTCATATTTTTCTTCCTTTAAAAAAATCATTTCAAGGTTCAAAATGGGCCCCAAATATAATGTTGAGGTGCGGACTAACCTTCCTAAGACAACTACAGAGCACTGCAGAAAGAAAAGACATGTTAGGTAAGTTTTATTCAAGTGTGCATCCCAGTGTTGGTGAATTCAGTACTAATGAGCTAAAAACACGCAGTCATACCCTAAGGCTATGTTGCTAGAGGTGCTATAGTCATCTGAGGCTGGTAACTCTACAGTGATGAACTTCTGTGACAGCACATTTCTCAGAACCTATCTCCATCACTAAAGCCTGACCTGACTAAAAAGAAACACAGATGAAACAAAGCTTTGTATTGACTGACAAAAATGTGACCAAAAGCTATTAGAAATCCAACTTCGTATTTTCCCTAAGCAGATTGGCTCAGGGTTGCATTATGCATAGTGGTTGCATCATTATAAGTAGTATGAAAAATAAAAAAAACTGACCATAGTAACAAAAGCATTGGGTGCCAACTTGTAAATAAGACAAGATTATATAAAACACAGGGCTTTCAATGGCCAACACGGGATCACAAAATAGAAGTCAAGCCTAACACATGCTTGCTCCTTGAGGATGTGTCCTTGACAATCCACCTTCCACAGCAGCCATTTCCAGGATGTTTGGCATCCTACTCTCTGAATCCAGTGGACAGTGTCCTTTACTAACAACTTTGATTTCCTTTGGAACTTGAATTGGAGCTTGAATCTTCCAAACACACTTTTCAAGTGTTCTATCTTTAGTCTCAACTTAAGAGAAACTCTTGATGAAATGAAGACAAAGTCGGTTTTCCATGTTCTCAGGACCCAACTGTCCCACAGAGCTGGCAGACAGGGTCCAATGTGGGAGAACCTTGTGGGAACAACCTGACAATAATGTGACAGATCTGTGCACTAAGAAAATAGCTGGTGGCAGAATATAAAACGCCGTGCATGCCTGTTATGTGTGCACCTGACAATAACGTGACAGATCTGTGCACTAAGAAAATAGCTGGTGGCAGAATATAAAACGCCGTGCATGCCTGTTATGTGTGCACACACATGTATGGGGGGGGTCATGTTCGCTGCGGAGCTGGAGTGGGCATCTGCAACTATCACAGTGAGGCATGCCGAGCTCAGCTAAAGCAATGTTGATAAACACAGAGGAGGAAAGCAAGCGCTGAGTGTGAAAAGCTAAGGTGCTGTAAAGATTGAGTGCTTTATGTTTTACCCTTCCGTGACCTTCTGTAATTGTTTTACACTGTTGCATCGCACAAACTAAGTCCGGAAACTTAACTTCATTAAGTTAATTGCCAGACTCATTATTTCAGTCTCGAGGCCATGGAGAAGGGCTACAGCACACTAGAGTCTCAAGCAGTATAAATGAAATTCAGCTTGTTTTTCTCCCGGAGATCTTGACGGTGAAGCCTGGGAATGTTGGTTAGGTTTGGTCAAGCTGGGTCAAAGCATCAAACAAACCGTCAGAAAACACAGATGAGGGCTGGAGAGATGGCTCAGCCGTTAAAGGCTAGGCTCACAACCAGAAATGTAAGAAAACACAGATGAGGGGCTGGCACATCAGCTCAAAGGGTCAAGGGGCTTGCTGCTAAGCCTGACGATCTGAATTCAATCCAGATCTAACTCACACTAGCCGCTCCCTGACATCCGTGCAGGAACCATCTTACCGACCCATCAAACTGAAACTTTCTGAGACACATGAACTTTTGAGCTTCCGCTTTTGAAGCATTTTGGATTTCAGATTTTTGGATTTGGGACCCCCATTCTGTAATATCTACATGAACATTCCACAATCTGAAGAGCCCAGCCATCCAGGACATTTCTGGTTCTAAGGATGTTGGATAAAGAATGCTCAGCCTGGGCTCTCAAGCTAAGCATTCACATAAAATATACTGAGAAAAATGAAATGATATTGAGCTTTTGCAAGTGATCATAGTCATTTCTGTAAATCTGCCAGTTTGTCAGTCTCAGTGAATAAGAAGAGTAATTCCTGAGTCTGAAGAAAAAAAAAAAAAACATTGAGAAGCAGACAGTCTAGAGACAAGCACGGTTGGGCCCCGTTCCTTATATAGGAAAAAAAACAGCCTCGAGCTTTGAGAAGACATGCTGAAGGCTTTGGAAACACACAGTAAGCTGGACTGAAAAGTTTGACTGAAATCCCTGAATCTGAATTCTAAGGTGCCAGGCAGAGGAAAGTGAGTTGAGCTGAAAAACCTTGCCTTAATATAGTTCATCAATCCTGAGTGGAGGTGATCTGCTCCATCAGCAAACTGGTCCCTTTCTTGTCCTGAGTTGTTGCTGTCACTCAAAAGGGAAGGCTTTGGCTGAAAGTCTCCTGTCAAGAAAACACAGAGAAAGAAAGAAAGCAGGACTTCAAGGACAGAAGCATGAAGCGCACACAGGCCTCAAACACACAACCAATCCCTTCGAAGGTCCATGAATAACCCACACTTTATCTTCCCTGAAGAATGTAAGGGGAACATTGAATGTGGGAAAAGAGAAAAGCATAGAAAATAAACAGAGGACTCCAAACTGAATTTTAAAAGTCAAGGATTCTTTATGGTTTAGCTCCCCACAAAAGAAATGAAATGTCTTCTCATGTTTTTAAAGAATCAAGAAAATTATCAAAGAGACGTTTTGTGCACTCGGTAGTATGTGGCTAATCACTAAAAAGTTCTAAGTTCAACAAAAATTTTTGACCAGCTGTTCCGTGGTAATTATTGTGCCATTCACAGATGTACCTGTGAGTACATTTTAGGGATGAAATGACTTTTGTCCTGAAGCAACCAATAATCTTAAGAAAATGTGGGACACAATGAGACAAGAGCCCCAAATCCTACCAACACTAGAAATAACCCCAAGAATGGTCTGGAGGAAGCAAGAGCATGCTGGGGTAGAAATCATCTGTCCCAGCAGGCAAAGAGACAGCATGGAGGATTCTTCTGACTGAAGGATAAACAGGAGAAAGCAGGATGTCCTTTAAATAGTGAGTCCTCAAAATACCATAACAAGGGGTAGGAGGAATATTGAAATGATTATTTCATTTGAAAAATTGTTTCCAGGATGTAATATATGAAACAAGAATAAATAAGAAATTTAAAAGTTAAAAAAAGAAAAATTTGTCTCCAACATGACCCCCAACACCGCATATTGCTATAAGGTTTATGTGAACGAATACAGTGGCTGTTACATTTCTGTAAGTATTCAGTTATATTTTGGGCTCATGTATGGTTTCCATCACACTCTCTGTGGTTAATGCTACCCTCAAGCTTAGGATTTAAAAATCTAAAACTAAGATTCAGGTGTGGTGATACTATCCTACAATCCCAGTACTAGAGAAGCTGAGGCAGGAGGAGAGACAGTTCCAAGCCAGCCTGGACTATGTAGGAAGATAAACAAACAAAACAAAATACAACTGTCTAAATCTAAGAAGGGAAAGTAGACATGGAAATGTTTGAGTGGCTTTAAAATAGCTCTCTAATCATTACAGGAACATTGTGGGGCTTGTGGCTTTAAAATAGCTTCTCTAATCATTACAAGAACATTGTGGGATTTGGAGACATTTGCTCAGCAGTTAAGAGCACTTCCTACCCTTACAAAGGGCTTAGGTTCCATTCCCCGCACTCACATGGTGGCTCACAACCATGGTAACTTCCAGGGATCCAATGCCCTCTTCTGACCTCTGTAGGTACCAGCACCACACATGGTGTGCTTACATACATGAAGCCAAAACATGTACACACATTAAATAAGAGGAATAAATCTAAGAAAAGAATTTTTAAAAAGAATAGACTCATACTGGGATTTGACCTATAACTGATACAGTTCTACACCATTCTCTACCACAAATCATGAAAGGTCAATTTCAATATTTTCTTTTAAAGCCCTTGAACAAACAAGAGTCATCAAAATATTGCCACAATCATCTATGACGGTGTGGCTCTTTGACGAAGATTCGGAAGGCACTCACGCTAGAGTGTTTAGTGATCACTGGGTGATTATCAAAGAGTCACGGAACTTGACTCACAAAGAAGCTTGGAGGCCAGCTAACCCAACCACCTTTACAGGGGATGGATGAGGCCAGCTGACTTGGTTACAGTCAGATCCCCGAGCTCATACCTCAAGTGCATTCCCCACCCTCAAGTGTATTAGATGTGACCATGGGATGAAGTCTGTCTTAAAATGATGGGCACTTCTAGGTCCCGCCCACAATCCCCCATCCCCAGAGACCTCCATGCTTATGCTAGATTATTTCATTTGAAAATTTCATCTGAAAAAAAAAAAAAGCTACCCAAACACTTCCATGCCTTCTTTCACTTCTTAGATTTAGGACACTTGTATTCTGTTTTGTTTGTTTGAAACAAGGTCTTCCTACATAGCCCAGGGTGGCTTAGAGAGACCTCCGCCCCTCTAGCTTAAACCATACGGACGTGGAGACACTGGAAGGCCATGCTAATGGTAATGATTGGAGATCAGTCAGTCTTTCAGTCAACACTTGAGGGCAGTTGTCTGCCAACCATCAGCTTCCCACTGAGATTTGGAGATGTTATGATAACATCTAGAGTCTTATCCATCAATATTTTCTTTTCAAAAATGAATTTAAAGAGTCTCCTATAATCTTCAGGATGAGAACTCTACTATCAACTGTAAGGATCAGAACTGTCTTGTGAAAACACAGGTGAGTCATGTAAACTCTGTGAGCCTTGGTTTCCCCAACCTGTAGTATAGTCAGAAGAGCTGTCTAGACTATGGGCATGACAGCTGGCTCACAGGATGTGAGATATAAAGAGTAACTGATCATCTCCACATCAGTAAGCCCTGTGTCTGAACCTGCAAAGCAAAAACTCTCTCCACACATCACGCTCAGACCTTTAGCTGGGATGAGATGATGACACGCATCCTCCTTGATGGTCTGGTCTTCCTCCACGATGTTTGACATGGGCACATTGAGGCTAACTGTGTCCTCATCAGAGGGCTAAAAAGATACAGGGAATCACGTCATTCAAGGGAGGGGTCTTGCTGATGCAGATAAAGCAGCATCCTGACCTTACAAACAGCATATTGAGTGAAAGGCAATCCCTCCCCATACAAAATCAGAAACAGCAACCCAATGGCGATGATATCCAAGTCAGGGGAGTGGCTGTTCAATAGCATGTGAGTGAGACTTTCGGGGGGGGGGGGGTGCGGCACGACACTCAGCTTTGTGGGTGGAGCTGACTGTGAGTACAGATTACAGGCCTGGTCTAGTGATGTACACCCACCTCTATACACATGCTTTGGGGTGTCTCCTCAGCCTTCTTGTCTGAGCTTACAGCCACAGCCAAGGCACTAAAGGACCATGTAATACCCAACACAGCAAGAAAAATATCTGTAGAGAAATTACCACACTAGTCCTAAGTCACATTCTTACCAGGAAAGGCAGCCTGTGGTCTGACAAAAGGCTGATTTACCGAAACTACGTGGAGGTTTCACGTGACTTTCCACACAGAGCAGGCAGTCACCAAGGGTGCATTTTGTTTAAGATATTGAGGCTCAGTTTCCATTCTTAATTTGCACTGAGGAGGTGGCACCAGGCAGGTGACAATGCTATTAGGTATTAGGCATGAGGAGCGAGCGCTCTGTGTGACTTTCAGAACAAAGGTTCTATGAGGTAGAGGGAATTAATTTGTCTCTGAGGTCTCCTTCACCACACTAGCTAATGAAGAATATACTGAAAATCTATGATTCTGCTACAAGTTAAGATATAGCTCCTCATTTATCCCCTCATCTCCATTTTGGTGTTGCTATTTAGTGACAAGTGACAAGCATCCAGAGGCACAGGAAGTAAGCCTCTCCCTCAAGAGCACACTCAGGTGTGTGGCCAGATCCTGAAGGATTGTGCCTCTTTTTCACTCTTAGACACATGCACAGACTGTTTAGAAACAGCAGAAAGCAAGCATGAATTTCACTCACTAAACACACAGTCACAGTATCCCCACAAGTTCATGCTTAATTATCTTGAGAAAAATATGTGTTTACTATTGAAATACTAATAAAAAAAAAGTGGGGAGTGATCCTGGCCAAAAAAAAAAAAAAATTACAAAAAACATTTCACATACTATAATTCAAAACTTACTGCTCTGAAAAAAAAAAACAAAAATATCATAGAGGTCTACTCAGATAATAAGGCTAGCATGTAAGAGAAGAAAGACAAAGGAAAGACTCATATTTAGTTCTACTGAATGATAATCGTTCCTATAGTCCCCTTTCCCTCCACCCACCTCCTACCCTTATAGTTAGCAAAAGTCCAAAGATATGCATTTAATTAAAGGGGGAGAATAAATCCTTGGGCTCTCCAGAACACTGTTAGCATCCTACTTCCCAGTGAGAGGAGAATGAAGTTCTTTGTATGATGTTTTATTAATGAATTTAATTACTCTTAAAAGAGAGATAAAGGAAAGCTTGTTTTAATTTAATGGAAAATAAGCCCAGGGTGGGTAGTTTCTGCAACAATGGTCCATTTGAGGGGCTTATGAGTTTTCATGAAGCCCGGGGGTTAAACAGAATGTGACACAGAAGACAATGTGTTCAGCATTCCCAGCCCACCTGGAACCCACAGCCAACTGTCGACATGGCTTCCTGTGGGTCGCCTTCTTACACTGATACTGGACGCCTTTTCCTTCCTACTAGCTCTTCTTCAAAATGTTTTTTTCAAAAAAATCCTTATCAGAAAAACGCTGAGGAATTTTAGTGTGTGTGTGTATGTGTGTGTGTGTGTGTGTGTGTGTGTGTGTGTGTGTGTGTGTATGTGTGTGTGTGTTCCTGTGTGTGTTCCTGTGTGTGTGGTATGTGGAGGCCAGAGGTCAACGCTGGGCATCTCTTTCACTCACTCTCCACATTCTTCTTGAGACAGCATCCCCTCAGGGAACCTGGGTCTCGGGTCTCACTGATTTAACTGAGCCAGCTAGCCCATAACTCCAGGGATCCTCTTGTCTCTCTCTTCCTCACAAGGGGATTGATTACAGGGGATTGATTACAGGCTCGTACTTCTGAGCCTGGCTCTTACAGGGGCTCCATGTTGAACTCCAGTCCTCATGGCAAGCATTTTACAAGACTAACCCATCTCCCCAGCTACCAATTCTGAATTGTTTTGTTTTTAAATATACTACTTGATATCACAATTTGTGGAAAATAAACTTTCCTGTTTACTAAAGCTCAAGAACAGAGGAGAACTGGGGGAAATTTTTTTCCTAAAGTCACATTCGATAAAAAGATGATTTCTTTAGATGATGTAACTGACCTCATCTTTGCAACCTCATGGGTCCCCTGTGGGATCTAACAGACAATACGTAAGCCAATGAAGACACGAACGGTGTGCTCCATCACTACAGGAAGCTCTATCATGCCAGACTGACTGAGCTGAGCTGACAAATAAATCTAATTTTCTGAACACCACACAGCTGAAGTGCCAGAAATACAAGTACTGTTTTTAAAATTGTAGGTTAAGGGCCAGAAAGATGGCTCAGCAGGGCAAGGTGCTTGGCGCCAAGTTTGATGACCTGCCTGAGTTCAATCCCTGGAACCCACGTGGTGGAAGAAAAGAACCAACTCTGGTACATTGCCTTCTGACCTCCACACACGTGTCATGACATATACATGCCCTCTGAACACACAGGCTAACTTAAATATTCAAAAAGTACAATGGCTAGGGACAATCATTTCAGTGAATGGGCTACTCAAACACGGTGCACATTTGATTCCTTAGCACTTACAAATGTATACAACCACACTTCCCTAAATTAGTGTTAAAGACAGGTGTATTTATGAAAGTGCTTCATACTAGTACATGATCCCTTCATAATATTTATTTACTACTGAAGAATATGCTAAATAATGTGGGAGTGGGATAGAAAAAAAGACAGGGAGTCTACTTATGAGTTATTTCCAAAATAAAAAGATATGCAGACTGACAGCAGCTAATATTATGCCCTGCAGGGGCTCCAAGCTGCTCTCACAAGTGTGACTGAGCTGTCAATTCAAATCCTTCAAAGGCACCAGTGGCTTTTTCTAGAAAAAGACTTCAGTAGACGCACCCAGATGGACCCAGAACCCAGGGCAGGACTGCGGTCACTGGACTTACCTCGGTGGCAGACAACCGTTTATCTCCACTGTCACTTCCAACACCCGAGTCAGAGTCCTTCTTACTGGGGTAGACGTCATCATCGTTCAGTTTGTTTAGGAAAAGAATTAGAAGTCACAAAGTTGACACCAAGATATACTGATTAACTTCATTATATGAAACTTATCATTGGTATTGTAATTATTATTATATATGGCAACAAGTCAGTCTAGTTCTAAGAACTATTAAGATATGGGCACAATGAAAAACAAATACTTATGATGAAAACTTACACCTGCTGAGGACATCATAAATTCTCTGTATTCAGGGTTTCTTTCTTTAAGAGGCAAACTTATTTCTTTGAAAGTTATGAGTAAGATGTATAATTGTTTTACCTCATAGGTTGTAAAACATTATTTTCAATCATTCTGAAAGCCTTTCTGGTGATTACCTTGTAATATAAATATAAAATAATCCATATATATTTAAAGCATTATTTTGAAAATGCCATTAGGATAGTAAAACGCCAAGGAAAAGATCTCTGCCCTAGAGAATTCTCAAGAAGAATCCATGTTTCTTTAAGTGGGTCGCTGTGGCTGCTCCGTTCTCTGGACACTCAATGTCCGTCTTACACTACAAATGGCCCAAGGATGCTTGAAAGGATTCTAACACTTCCACATGAAACTGGAAATGGGGAAAAAAAAAAAAAAACCTCTCCATGCTGTACTTTAAAAACTGAAGCCCGCAGCTCTTAACAGTGTTAAGACACAACTGAGAGTGTGCAGGTACACAGCAAGCTGACAAGTCTTGAAACCTTTCAGTCCAATACAGTCATGAAAATCAAGAACAGCAAGCAGGCTTGAGACAGGATCTTGCTTTACATACAGCTCAGGCTGACCTTAAATTCATGATCCTCTTAACTCTGTCTCTTAAGTACCGGGATTACAGGTGTTTGCCTCCACACCCAGCTTAATAACAGCAACTTTTAAAAATTTAGTAAGTTTTCCAATAATAGAGTTCCATATAGCTATGGTAACTATAAGCATAAAAATACATTATAGATCCTATTTAGAAGCATCCACACGTGTACTCAGGAAGGACTAATTATTGATGAGGAGAAGGTACATTAGAGGAATTAGAGATTCTCTCTAGCATCAATTTTTTCATATGCCATTTTACTTTCTCAGGTTCCAAGACATAAATGTGAATAACACACATGAGGCAAATGGACTGATGTCAAGTTATCCGGACAACTGAAGCTAAGCACATTCTAAGAAGACTCTCTCAGGAAGGAAGGCATTAACTCACCTGTCTTCCACATGCTGCTGTAAATGAGGTCTCTCGATGGCCTGGAGGTAAAGGGAGTCAGTTGTCTTAATCTGGCACGCTTGTATGCTCAGATACTTAAATATGTGCACTTTTCCTTTGGTGCAAATCTATGGAGAAATCAGTTAACACATATTTATTTCTGACTGACAAAACAATGTAAGTGCCAGATCTCTGACCATGAAATTTAATCTTCAGTACATGTGAGTAACCTCCAAACATGGACACTAAATGCACAAGAACTCTTGGGACTGTTTCCTCCAAATTCTACTTTGAACAGAAAATCATGCTCAAGAAATCCATAACCTTTTGAAACTACTAAATTCTAGTAAAAACACATTTAAGTGAAAATAGTGTAAAATTTGTAAAGATCAGACAATATCAATAATAGTCCAATTACAAAGGGTGGAAAAGGCACAATTATTTTCAAGTTCACAGAGGGCAGTTAAGAGACTGAAAGATAGGGGGCTGGAGAGATGGCTCAGTGGTTAAGGGCACTGACTGCTCTTCCAAAGGACCGGGGTTCAAATCCCAGCACCCACATCAGTTCACAGCTGTCTGTAATTGCTGGGCGTGGTGGCGCACACCTTTCATCCCAGCATTCAGGAGGCAGAGGCAGGAGGATCTCTGTGACTTCAAGGCCAGCCTGGTCTACAAAGTGAGTCCAGAGCAGTCAAGGATACACAGAGAAACCCTGTCTCAAAAACCTTAAAAAAAAAAAAGAAAGAGATACTGAAAGATAGCTGGGCACACGCCTTTAATTCCAGCACTCCAGAGGCAGAGGCAGATGGATGTCTGTGAGTTCAAAGCCAGCCTGCTCCACAGAGTGAGTCCCAGGACATACCGGTCTACACAGTGAAACCTTGTCTTGGGAAAAAAAAAAAAGTGAACATGAAAACAAGTTTAAAAGTTAATCATATACTTAATAAGTCACTACATTATTTTAAAAGTTAAAATGAACCATAACATATTTTCATTTGTACACAGAAGCATATATATTTTGTACTGTTCTCAGTTTGATTGCTGTCTCAAAAATAACAACAATCTTATTTTAAGATGTTTAAATTCCATTTTCCTAGCTAACGTTCAAACAAGGAACATCACCCCCTTTGTAGGCCATATACTCTAGGAAAAAGCTTCAAATGTTTGACTGAGTGGTATACTATCAAACCTATAATCCTGGGATCATTCAAAACGATGACACAGATGTGGGCACAGATGTGATGCCATCTAATTTATTAGTCAGATTTACTGAACGTTTCACTGTGTGTATTTATGTGTTGGGGGGTGCCTAGAGCAGTTTGGGGGGTGCAGAGAATCACAGCAGGGGTTCTGTGGTGAGTCACGTGTGTCACTCTGTGCAGGCCTGGTGGTGGCTCTGGGCAAATCCTCACCTGAGCTGGAGGAGACTGCAGAGGGTTGTTCTCCAGCAGCAGCACCTGGAGCTGCTTCATTTCTCTAAAACAGATGGGGATCACCAGCACTTTGTTGCAGGAAAAATCAAACTTTACCAAGGGGAGATCTACTAGTTCTGAAAGAACAGAGAAAAGGGGCGGGGGAGAATCTTAGAAAACTGCAGAATCAAGTGGCCACACGCTCAAAAATTAACTCTCTGTGTATCTAGAGATGCACAGTTTAGCAGAACCAACAGTAAGCTGTGCTAATGTCAGGAACACACAGCATGCATATAAAGTATTTCCCTGGGTGCTCCGTCATTACAAACTACTGGGAACATTTGCCATTCCTATTATCTAAAGAGTTCATTTTCTTCCAGCAAAGGAATCACATGAACCATGTCACACAGAACATATTGTTTGTTCTAACTGTACCCTGTTTTCCCAAAGGGTTTGCTGACAATGAATGATACGCTGATTACAGAAAATCCTTATCTACTCAATGTTCCTGAGTTGGCCCACGCCCAGAAAGTGATTCAGTAAATATGTTCCTGATTTTGTCAGAGGTCCACCCCCACTGCCACCTCATGTTATCTAATTTAGGATTTTCCAAAAGGACACATAATTCTCATCTGGCTGGGCTTCGTTCTATTGCTTTTGAAGCTGTCCACAGCTCAACTCCCAGGGGAGGACTTTGCATTTAGCCTGAGGTTCCCACCCAGTGGCACAGTAAACACTTACTAATTTCAAGCATTCCACCCAATGCTGGCAGCTGCTAGGCACAACGTCAAACATAATCCATGAAGCAAAGCGAGGCTAAGCCATACCAGAGCCTAGGGTGACGCTGGCAGATCTCTGAGCTGGCTGGGTGGTGACCCCAGTGGGGTCACTTCAGAACAGTGCCCCGGCACTTTTGGTACGGGAGCTGTTTAAGGCACAAATTGAGTGGCTTCAAATATATCTAGCCTTAGAAAGTGGAAGAAAGCCAGAAACTAAACAGGGAAAGGACCCAAAGGAGAGGACCAAAGCCTTTAAGAAGCCTATAAGAAGCAGTCAGTTACTCCTCCTGGCCTACATGGCTGAGACTTTCCATCAACTCTGCAGTATTCTTTAGCTCCCCAATGCCACCCCTTTGGGGTGATTGCTGAGTCTCCTCAGAACTCAAGGCCCTGGGAATGATAGGGACCTAAATTCTAGCAGAAAGAACACTCATCTCCCAGGTCGCAAAGTGAAGTCCACAGCAGGCTCTCTAGGGTAATCTCAGGGGGTATATTTCAAAACATATGCCAAGGAATGTCTAATTCTACATTGCCCTAGCAGCTCAAGACCACAGGGGTAGCCATGAATCTCAGGCCATGCTGAGATGATGCCACCAGGCATCAAGTCTCAGTTTGGTAAAGGGCTGTGGGCACAGGGAGGTGTTATGGGGGACAGCTATGCATAGTGGGGTTGGAAGAATGAGAAGGAAAGGAAAGGGAAAGGAGGATCCTGTTAGAGTGTTTCCATTGCTCGGCTAAACACCATGACCAAAAACCACCTGGTGAGGAAAGGGCTTATTTCAGTTGACAGCTTATAGTCCACCATTAAGGTAGGTCAGGGCAGAAACTGATACAAAGAACATGGAGGAGTGCTGCTTACTGCCTTGCTCCTCAAAGCTTGCCCAGCCTGCATTCTGAGAGAACCCAGGACTGGCAGCCCAGGAATGGTGCTACCCACAGTGGGCTGGAGCCCTCTACACCAGACATTCATCAAGAAAATGCCCCACAGACATGCCTACAAGCTAATCGGGTAGAGGCATTTTCTCAACTGAGGTTCCCTTCCCAGATGCCCCCACTTGTGTCAGCTTGACAAAACAAACGAACAAAACCTGATCAGGATGGTTAGGTTTTTCATGGTACACTTTGTAGACCAGGTAAGAAAGATTGGGATTCCCAGGGCAGGATGACTTCAAAGTTAGGCTCTCTCCCCAGAGCTAAAATTTAGTGGGACTCTGTGTTCGAATGGGACTGAAGGCCATGGCTTTTGTGGTTCCTTTGCTAGAAGAAAGGGGGCATTTTAGACAAGGGCTATTACACAGCAAGTGTTCCCAGCAATTTTTTACCAACTAAAATGAAGACTTTGAATCATGACTGGAGGACTATTCAGGGGAGTAGAGAACTCACTCACGGGTAAACAGATGAGGGACGCGTTGAGAATGGCCACTTCCTCGACTTTGTTCCCAACGTGCAGGGGAAGGAAAACTCTACAGTCTCACAGCAGTAATGCAAGGGAGGTATGCATTACTGCCCCCGTTACCCCTCCCTGTGCCCACAGCCCTTCATCAATGCAATGACAGTCTTGCAAGACTGACCCAGAAAATGTCAAGAGGCAGAACAGGTAAAGGAAGAAAGCAGGCCAAGAAGAGAAAAAGGAGGAAGTGGAGAAGCAGGAAAACAGGAAGGAGGCAAAGAGGAGAAGTAAGAGAAGAAAAGAGACACTGGAGGAAAAGAGGAAGAAGGACAGAACAGAAGAAAGATGGTTGGGAGGAGAAGAAAAAGAGGAAAGAGGAAGAAGTAGAAGGTGGTAGCTCAGGAGGAACTTCATGTTTCTCCATTTGAAGAGAGACAACAAGTAACTACTTCAGTCCCCTGCCACCTGTCCTAAAAGAACAAAGTATGACCTCCTTATTACACACAAAACTGACTGGGTAACTGGGTTGCAAACTTCTATTTTTTCCCCTCCTCAAACTGAAAACATAAGAGGAGAGATTCTTCAAAAGAACAAATGAAAGTAAACAAGGAAGGCCATTCATGGACCTGCCTGGCGGCATCAACACTCTTGCCAACAGGGTTCTCTAGACTGAGACTGAAGCAGAAAGAAACGTGATATTCAGATTTCTTTTAATAAAAAGGATGTTCTAGGAAACTTAAAGTTTTAGCTTTAGGTGTATTTTAAAATATCAAAGCTGAGAAAATATAATTATGGAAGGCAGAGTTCAGGGAACACAAGCCTAGGCTCTACAGGTGCACTTTCTTCCCCTGTGCCACACAATGATGTAATTGGTTTTCCCTCCTGGAAATGGGTTCAATTTCATGACATTTCCACAATGATTATCATAGGCACTTAAGTGCAGGTGGGCTTATTAATGCCTGAAAGGTCATACTGTGAAGATGAGCAATGAATTAATTATTATTGTTATTTTTATTAGAGAAAATGGTTTTATACACTGAAAGAAATGAGATTGCGCAGTAACGACTGGAAAATGTGAATCTCTTTATATGAGCTCATTTCAGATACGACAATGACTCCTACACAGAGATATTTTCTAATTCTTCTTTGAATGCAAGCCAGCTTGAGCAAGGTGGAAAAAGGCAGGCAGACACCTGCGCCCTCTACCATTGAACAGAGTGCATTTTACAAAGCTCTAAGCATGTCTTTGGGAGATCCTTCCATGTCTTCAACAAGCAGTGACAGGATGGCAAAAATCAGACAGCTTTCAAACTCCCGCACTATAAAATACCAAATGAACCAGAGGCCAACTGCTTCTAAGCGTGCGCTTTTTTACATTGAGATGCCTTTCAAAAAAGTCATATGGAAATCTGCCACTGCAGAAGCTTCCTATGCACACTTATAAAAAGAGTTAAGAAGGAGTTATCTTATAACGTATAATGGGGCAACAATGTCCCCAACTAGACATCAGAGGATTACAAAACAAAAGCCCAATGCCAAGAATGGGTTATTTCTTCTGGAGTAGTTGTCCAGTGGGGTCCCATTGGTCCCCAAACATTACAGGCTATAGCCAATGTTCTTGGTTACTCTCTAGAAGTTAACAGTCATATCTGAAGATGCCACAAACTTGAATCATGGAACATAGCGAAATCAAGCTGGTGCTGACCTGGAAGCGTCATCCCTACTAGTTAAGTATACACAGAGCTTGAAAGTGCTATGCATGCCACCAGAGCAAAAAAGTAATTGTACCCAATTTTGAACCCTTGTAACTACAAAGATGACTAGCCTGGCAAGGCATGCCCACCAGTGCAATAGTGGCTCAAAACAGAAATAAACAATCACTTTCTGATTCAATTTAAGTCCACCCCACAAGATGAAAACCATACCTAACATCATTATAAATAGGACCAAGAACCTCTGGCTAGACAGGTAATAGGCCCTGAGGTAGAATTCACTATTTCACTATTATTATTCTATTAAAAATTCTAAACTGACTCCTAATAATTTATCATTACACACATAGTTCAGTATCTTTCTCAACCCTCATCTGAGAAGCAGAAGATGAACTGCAAATGGCTAAGGTGAAGAGAATAAGAGATTCTGCTCTAAACGGAACATATATACTCCACCCTCTGCAGAGCGGGTGAGAAAGAGTGTAAGATACAGGCAGAAGATAGCTACAAAGAAACAATGACTTCTGAATACATCAGAGTAATTTAACTTATGATCTTGCAGCAGCTGCAACAGCACACACAAGAACTGTGTAAGACCAAATCCCAGCATGGACATGAAAATTGGCCATGAAATCTTAGCCATAAAGTTATTGGCAACTGTTGGCTGCTGGGAGAGGGAAAGACCATTTTCTCAAAAAGCGTAGCCCCAGGTAAACTGACCATGCTCCCATGGAAGGCTACACATCCAAGAATACTTGGGTAGATTGGTCTTGATGAGCTAAAAAATAAAAATAAAAATAAAAATAGGACACAAAGTTGCCTGGGTAGGATTTGGTAAGAATTGGGGAGGGATAGTAACATGTTCAAAACACGTTGGTTGATACTCTCAAAGAACTAATATGACTTTTTAAAGCATCTTTTGTACATCAGAGGGCCCTTAAACAAAATCTATGGAAATCAATGTGATCACTGGAAAGTAGGGGATGTTTTAAAGAAGTACATTCTGCTTCTCATTTCACTCCTGACGTGTGTGTGTGTGTGTGTATGTGTGTGTTTGGTGATGGTTAGCTTTAATTGTCTTACCTAAGTTACGGTAATGCGGGAAGACCCAGCCCACTGTGGGCAGCACCATTCACTAGAGAGGAGTTCTGAGCTATGTACGAGTGGAGAAGCTGAACTCAGCAAAAGCAAGCAGGCAGACAGACATGATGCATTCATTCTCTCTCTGGACTTGACCATCGATGTGGCCAGCTCCCTCAAATTCCTGTCACCCTGACTCCCCCACACGATGGCCTGTGTGTAACCTGGAACGATGAGCTAAAACAATCCCTTTCCTCCAGCTGCTTTTTGCCAGGGCATTTCATCACAACAGAAATGAAACCAGTGTGTGCACACATGCATGCATGGATATTGTGCATGGACACGTGTGTACACGTGGAAGGTGGAGTTTGCCATCAGGTGACTTTCTCTATTGCTCTCTTTGCTTTAGTTTAATTTCTGAGACAGGATCTCTGCTCTAGTCTCCCTGCTGTTGCTATGACAACACACTCTGGTGAAAAGCAACTTAGAAGAGGAGAGGGTTTATTTCACCACAGTCCATTGTTTACGGAGGTCAGGGAAAGAACTGAAGCAGGGACTTGAAACAGAAACCATGAAGCAACACTGCTTGCTTTGCTCTCTGCCTTTAGCTGCTCAGGAGCACCTGGGTAGGGAATGGTGCCACCCACAGTAGGACAGACCCTCCTACAGTTAATTAGTAATCAAGACAAACCCTCATATATATCCCTCATATATGCCCATAAGCCAGTCTGATAAAGGTAACTCTGAGATTTTCTCAGGTGATTCTGGGGTGTGTCATGTTGACAGTTATTGCTAACTAGGCCAATCTCTCATTAAACCTATAGCCCACTGGTTTGGTAAAGCTGGCTGGCACATAAGCTCCAGGGATCCATTCATCTCCACACCTCCCCAGTGCCAGGGTTGCAGGTCCACTCTGTCACACTCATACCTGGCTTTTATGTAAATGCTGGAAATCCAAACTTCTATTGTTACCCTTATGGAGCAAGTACTTTATATACTAAGCTATTCCCCTAGACCCTTAAGCACTTACAAGTAAACATGTAAGTAAATATGTCTTATGCTTAAACCCTCATGACCTGAACAAGAAAGACATACTCCAAGAGGTCATGGCAGGGGTGTCTGGGGGACACCATGACTGACTGTGCTAGGGACAGGGGAAACAGTGTCCATGCGAAGTTTTAGGGCCATCAGTTGTACTGATAGGAGTGACCCTCACATAAGGATGACTCAGCAATAACATCACCCTCATCTTGAAGCTGAATGCAAACATTGTGGGTTCCCAATCAGTGTTCCCAGATTCCCAAAGCTAGAGATCCTGATAGCCAGGATCTGCAGGACCAAGCTTGTCCCTTCCCAACTCTTAGCTTCATGTTCTGGAACATCACACACCTGTCAAAAAAGCAATTCATGCCACCGTGATTAGGTTATGGATTGGCCAAGTCCCACACCCTAAAATTCAGACATAGAAATCCTAATGCCAATATGTCAGAATTCAATGATATTTGGAGACTAGGCCTTTAAAGGAGTAATTAAGTAACAACAAATTCATTAGGGTAGACCTTAATCCTCTGGTGTGACAGTAAAAAGAGGACAGACACAAATAATGGGGGGTGACTGATGATCATCTATGAGCCATGGAGAAAGTCCTTGGGAGGAACAACCCAGAGTGGTAGAGACACATACTTGTCATTTGAGCTACCTCCTCTGTGGTCCTTTTCATAGCATCCCCAGAAAACTAACATAAGTCCCACTAATGGTTGTATTGTTGTCGCCTTGACTCAAACTACAGCTTGAACATCCCTCTTCTATTATCTGCTGGTGATATTCAAATTCATAATAACAACCAGTGTACACACACACGAGACCCACTACTCTTCATAACAGTAAGCCAAAAAAGTGGTATCTCCCGTTCTCGACACCTTCCCCTCCTTTCTCACCTGGTGGTAAAACCTTAAGGTAATTTCTTCGGACGTTCAGTTCTCGTAGAGACTTCAGCTGGCCTATCTGCTGGGGCAAGGCTGTGATCTCATTACAGCTGACATCCTGAAGCAAAAGAAAGGAGAGGGGAGAAGGGGAGTCAGACAGAAATAGCAAATGCCTTTTCCCAAGCATTTCATGTCAATTCTCCTCCAAGAACTTAGATGTCTGGACAACTCCAAGTTATACTTTTACACTGGTCTCCAAGAAAAGGAATTTACTTTCCAATGTCCTTTGAGGGGGAGAAAAGACATCAGTGGCATTCACTAGCTGTTTTTGTCACTTTTGTTTCTCATGGGCCTTACTCAGGGACTTATTCGATTCCTACCACAGACTTACAAGGCAATATTACAAGCTAATATTCACAGCTAAAGAAAATGAGGCTTTGTGGCCCCAGGCAGGCAGATGCCAGTGGACATTAGGAAGTAATTACTAGCCACCACTCAGAAGGAAGGTTACACTGCCTCCCATCATACCAAGCTCTTACACAGAGAAACATTAGCACACTGACTGGATTCGCAATTTATTCCAAATGGACTTGCTATCACATGGTTGAAAGCTATCACGTGGCTGAAAGCTATCACATGGCTGGAAGCTATCACATGGCTGGAAGCTATCACATGGCTGGAAGCTATCACATGGCTGGAAGCTGTGGCCAACCACTGCACACACTTAGTAAGCAAGTCTGTGGAGTATGAGGATTTTGTCATCTTTTCTTTGGACGTACAGGACGCCATTAATCTTAGATTAGAACCAGCTAGTGCCACGTAAAATAAAGACAAGTTCCTCCTATCCTACAGAAACTCTTCATCCCCCATATCTTCCCTTCAGCTCCAGTAAGTTGCTGGGCTTTGCTTTCTCTTCCCACATCTCCAGAGCCTCCTTCAGTGTGCACTGTGCTGTCTCTTGGCGGGACTCTTGCATATGACAGTCTCTCGTTGGCTTCTGTTCTTTCCCACACCCCTCACATCCATCCTTGACAGACAGAACTATGCACGGTGCAAATTTCACCCTGTTGTTCAGCAGCCTTAGGTCTCAGCAAGGCCCAACCTTTGTGAGGAGGTCTGTCAATCTCTCCAGGGCCATTCTCTGAATATTGTCTCTTGCATCCTACACACAAGCCAAGAACTCACCACTTGGAGATTCAGTGTAGGCCATCCTGTTTCACAGTCCCAAAGCTCATTCAGGCTCTCCTCCCAGCTTGACATGCAAGGCCTGGCATTGTCCTTTCTGCTTCCTACTCATCTGTTACGGCTCAACCTGGTCCTCGACTTTCCTTCTGAAACCACTCCCATGATCCTCTCCTGCTCTGACCAACACCTGGGGATGGATATTTTCTCTTGCTCTTTGCAGGCATCATGTGGACCTATGATTCACTTCCTCCCTCATCCTTCTTCTGTAAAGCCAGGAGTTTCTAGGTGTCATACTCTCTCTATCTTTCTAGTGTGCAACAGAGTACCAGGTGCAAGGAGGGATGATACTTCTAATACCCTCTTGTAGGCAGCCCACGACACTATGGTTCCTTCCACCTTGCATCTGGGACCCCAGAATGATTAAATATATTAGTCAAATTCCATGCTGGTCCCACTTTCTATTACAGAACCAAAGAAAAATTCAGGCGATAAGACTATCCCAGTGGTAGTTTAGCCATTAAAAAGCCCACATTATTTACGAGCCTACAAAACAACCTTTCACTTTAGAGGTCACCAAGGCCTTGTTCCAAAACTCCATTCCACTTTCCTTCAGACTAGAGGAATGCATCATGAAGCAACCGATCCCTCCAACCCAGCACCCAGAAGGATCCCTGTTAGAGCAGTGCTATGTCAGTCAGTGACCCCTATCCTCTAGCTCTGCGCCGTGCCTGGAAGCCCTCAGGTGATCCTCATAAGTCCAACGCCTGCTCATTGGATACTACCTCACAAAGGCACAATATCGCCACTGGTACAAGACTATGAGAAGACTGCAATGCACTAAAAGGGTGTGCACGGAGTAGGTGACACATGGCACTCTCCTATCTTCAACTGTCACATACTTTTTAAGCAAAATAACAGAACAGCAACCTGCTACCAGTGCTTCTGCAGAAACAAAAACTTACAAGAAAGTAAAATCCGAATTAGGTGGTGTCTTAATTCTGATCAGCCACGGAGTCTAAAAGTAACTCCTTCCAGTAAGAACTAGACCTTTCCACACCTTCACTAAGTCATGAATCAGCAGCAGGCCCATCCCATTCTGTTTCAGAACAGCCCTCACAAGCATGGAACCCAGGCAAGCCTGAGGAGAGTGTCAGATCGGATCACTCTACTGCACCCCAGACCCAGATCAGGCCCGGCGCAGGACTGATGATGTCAGAAGTGGAGGCCGGGTTGTGGGGAGGAATCTGTGACGATTATTTTCCATCTGTGGCGAGGACTCATGTTAATGACCTATAAATTGAGTTTCTGTAAGACTTGTAAAGCGACTGCATGGAGAAGCGTTTCATTGCTTGTAGAGATCCATCTCAGTGTGAAATCAACAATTTCCACCAATTTTGGAGACATAACTAATATGATTTTAAAAAATGAGAAGAGGGAAGCTAAAGGATGACCTTTATATATTTAGGCAATACACTCACAGAATGCCCTCTTCTGAGATCAAACTCAGCTTTGCTTCAGTCATATCCATACATATACATAAACTCTGCCCTGTGTCAACTGTTCCCAGTTAATGGTAGCATCAAAGCATGCTGGGACCCCTAAAGCCAAGGAGACTCTTCCCACCATAAACCCCTAACACTGTGGCCTTAAACAAAACCAACTCCTGCCAGCTGTATTTAAACATGCACCTGTAGACACAGCTTCTACTTACTGCACATAAAACAACACTGTTCGAGACAGGCACTCAATTTTTTCACCTAAGAGCCACGACACCTGTGGACAAGCACAAGAAGAGAGGTCGGTGGCCTGTTTAGATTCTCAAGAGTGTATAGCAAGGGTCAGTCATGTTACTAATATTTTATATTACTATTAGTTATGCACCCCCCCCATAATAAGCAGAAAATTCTCAAGCAAATCTATTACATAAGGGAGAGACAGGCTGTCGAATGCTGTACATTCAATATGGTAAAAACAGGGCAAATTCTATTCCCCAGGAGCCATGGAACCTAAACGAAGTTTAAAGAGGTTATGAATTTCATCAAAAAAATAAACCCATGGGTCTTATGTCTAATTAGCTGAAGGAGGAGAAGTAGGAAAAAGAGATAACATTTCAGCCTTGAAAATGCACAAGCAGTATTTCTAGAATGGGCTCATTCTCTAGAACTTTCTGTACAAATTTAGCTGAAATAAGGCATAGGGCTTTTAAAAAGATTATTTGGAAAAAGATTTACTTACAAAAGTAAATTTTAAAACAAATAGCAATGCCTTCCTTGTCTGCAATTAGTGCAAATTATCAGATTGTAATTGCACATTCATTTACTTACTAGAATATTCAAATCAATTCCTTCTGAATTTTCTATTAGCCCCAAGTTAAACCAGAGAAGAACTAGCCTAAGCTCCATTGAAATCACTGTACATTCAATGTTATAACATCACAATTGAGCAACACAGGAATCATGAGCAACTGTTACAAATATTTGCTAGTTTAAATCTTCCTTGATAGAGAAGTGAATCTAATTATAATAATCTAAATACTCACATGTAAGCTTTTCATAGACTAGCTAAGTCAACTCTATCAATGAAATTCTAACAATGACTTAAACCACACTCCATGGTGGAGTGGTATAATACCAGGAGAAGAATGTCTACAAGAAAGTTAGGTCTTTACATAATTGGTGGAAAAGCAAATATTCAACCGTCTCTAACCATCACGGAGCCACGCCTTCTGTGTACCTCACTATCCAACTTTAGGCAAGAGTCTTACTCTCCGTGTGCTCATATAAAAAGGAGAGATGAGTCTGTTGGCAAAAGGCACCTGCTGCCAGGCCTGATGACCTGAGTTCAAAACCTGACATCTGGAAACCACATGGTGGAAGGAGGGAACCCACTCCCAAACATTTCCTAACCTGCACACACTAAATGAACAAACAAATGAGTATTAAATAGTTCTCATTTTCTCTCAATACCAGGAAAATCCACTGACTACACAAGAAGTAATGAAAAACACTGAGCAATACTCAGTAACGTAAATAGTCATTTCTTGGTAATAAAACAACTCTCAATGTCTATGGTCAGAACTTGAAAAATATGTGTGTTAATTTAAACTTGAAGCCTCCTAAGCAACCTTTGATGTGATAAATGATGTAAAAACATCCATGCCTCTTCATTATGAAACTATGCCTCAGACCTCTCCACTTACCCACAACCACATGCTCCACCCCATGTTCTTGATAATAAGGACAGAAATCGAAGCCACAGAGAGGCCCTGGGCAACTCCTTGGTTTCCACAGAAACCAAAGAGGTCAAAGACATTTCTAGAGACTACTAATGGATAAATGATTAGAGCAGGCACACTGCCACACAATTCCACACCTTTTCAGAGGCAGGAACACTAGGCATAAAATAATGCAGGAGGACTCTCTTCAAAAGTTGTCATCAGTTTTTAGCTCAAACTCCCCACACAACCAAACAGTCTATGTGTAATTAGGGCCTAGAAACACACCTTCCAACCAGTATGACTTCCAGCCTGGTAGGTTTTCTGGTTGTGATGGCAGGTTCCTAAGTCAGCCCTGTGATTTTTTTTTTTTTTTTTTTTTTTTTGCATAGATGACAGAACGCTGTCAGCCAGTGAGGGAGTGGGCGAGGACAGAACTGAGAGAAAGCAAACAAGGCTGTCAAGTTACTAAGCAAACAGCACCAGGGTGGCGCTCCTGGGTCTCTGGCAAAGGTCTCATCCATAAAAGGCCCCAACTTTACTGAGGTGTTCGTATGCAAGTCTTTACAGCTGCCAGTTAACTACAACATGTGGCATTTATATAGCACCTCTCAACCAAACACACCTCATCAGTCGACAGGGCTGTACAGAAAAAGAGCCACATGTCTGGAGTTAGCTCAGCCAGTGAAACCCTTGTAAGAGCATTGCAGCAACCATTTAAGAAGCTTGGCACAGAAACAGCTGCCTGTAATCCCAGCCCTGGGGGAGGGGGCAGCAGGGACTAGAGGATTCCTGGGGTTTGCTGGCCAGTCTGTCTAACTCAGTTTCATTGAGAGGTCCCACCTCAAAAAATAAGGCAGAAGGGATGGAATGGTGGCTCATTAAGAGCGATTCCAGCCGGAGTATGAGGAGCTGAGCCAGATCTCCAGCACCGATCTAAAGACCAGGTGTGGCAGTGTGTGCCTCTCACCCCACCCCCCCACCCAGCGCTAAGTGTGGAAAGCTGAGAGAGGACTGCTGGGGCCTGCTGTCCACCCAGTCTTGCAGCAAGTTCTAGGTTCTGTGAGAGATCCTCTCCTGTAGGAACATGGAAGAGAGGGATAGAGAACATTCAGCATACTTCTCGGGCCTCCTCATGGACAGGCACAGATCACACCATGTGTGCACACATATAGGCACATGCTACACCCACACTCATGCACACACAAACACACAGATTGATCTGACACATATACAAATGGAGAGTCAATTGAGGAAGACACCCAAGACTGATCTCTGGTCTCCATACACATTTAAAAACATGCAATGCAAACATGCAAACACACACACACACACACACACACACACACACACACACACACACACGAGAACCTCATTTTTCAACCAGTTACAAAGGTTATAAGGGGTCAAATGGGATTTAGCCTATACAAGTCTACAGATCCCCACAACCTGACCTGGTTCTATAGTAAGGAAACATTCAAACATGTCTATTTGCCCAGAGCCATCGGGAAGAATGTCTCCTGCTCACCTGCTGTGGCATGGCTTGCCACAACTTTAATAAGAAAGTCACAGCAAACTGAACAAAGAAGCTCCAGAGAAAGAAGTCACTGTCTTTCTAAAGTAAATGCCATCTAGACTTTAGGTGAGGAGGAAGGGCTGCCCTGTGCTTTAGACTATGTAGTCGTTGCCTACCAGCTATACTCAACTATCATCTAATCTACCTATCTATCTACCTACCTACCTACCTACCTACCTACCTACCTACCTACCTACCTGCCTGCCTGCCTGTCTTTGTTGTTCTCAAAAAGAAATCTGGAGAGGCACACATGCCAAGCAAGTTCTGTACCACTGAGTTCAGTCCTGATGTGGTCTCTAACTAGACACGTTGCCCCATCCCCTTAGGTAAATAACTCCACAACCAGCTCTGGACTATAGCTTACTAACATGCCTGCCTTTCTGGGTTACTTTAAGGTTTTGTGATGATGCAGATAAATGAACTAGTTAAGAGCCTGATAGAAACAGATCCGGAGTAAATGTTACCCTTCTTCCTTCTTTTTTTTTTCCCACAAAGCAGCACTCACATACAAAATATCTATGCTGCAAGAGACAGCAAAGAAACCATTCAGAGTGGGCAAGAAGATCTGAAAGTTGTAGATTAGTGTATTCTGTGGTGACTCTCAAAGGATCAGAGGCAGGGTTAGGATTCCATAAACTGCCCTACAAGTGGGCTGTGTTGCGCAATTGTCTTGTGGGGCAATGGCTGTGCTGGGTGGCATCTCTGAAGGGTGGTGGTTTCAGATTATGTCTATGTAGCCATCACCTACCAACTATACTCCTCTATCTATCTGTCTGTCTGTCTGTCTCTCATCTCTCTATCTATCTACCTACCTACCTATCTATCTACCTATCTACCTACCTACCTATCTACCTTTCTATCTATCTATCTATCTATCTATCTATCTATCTATCTATCTACCTACCTACCTACCTATCTATCTACCTATCTATCTGTCTACCTACCTATCTGTCTACCTACCTATCTATCTACCTGTCTGTCTGTCTGTCTGCCTGCCTGTCTGCCTGTCTGTCTATCTATATATCTATCTACCTATCTATCTATCTATCTATCTATCTATCTATCTATCTATCTATCTGTCTACCTATCTATCTGAGAAAGGATATTGTTTGTCTTAAGACTCTCAGGCAGCTGTAATGCGATGGCAAGGCTAAGATGATGTTTTGCAGCTTGACTTCCTTACAAAAATAAGAAGAAACAACTGTTTTCTTTCTACTGTCTGAGGCATTTAGGCTTTGTTTCCAAAGTGGATATTAACTCTGGAATGTTCGTCCACACTTAGAAGAGAAGTGGGTAAGATTCTGTTCAGAACACTGATGTGAAAATGTTTGAAATTTTTTTCCAAAGTAGCCAACAAACAATGCTTAGAGTCCAGTGGGCTAAGTGATCTCCTCAGCGCTCAAGCCTCAAATGGTGAGTTTTCTGAATGCTCCAGAGAGTGCCCAACTGGTTTTGTTTTTTAAACAAATTGGTAATCTGTAACTACAAAAACAAAAGCCTCCTGCTCAAGAATGACATCTGGCTCTCCAGGGAACCCTTTCCCCAACTGATAACCAAAAAATAAACTGACCTGACATGGTTAACTATAGTAACACTACTATTTTAAGCAAATAAATAAATAAAACTAAATCAAAGATAAATGAGTATGGGTGGAAAATAATTGTTTTTTTTTTTTTAGTCTATGACCTTAACCAAGGCTGGCCTTATCACTTCTTCACAGTTACATAAGATCAATTAGTGTATTTCACCAGCTTCACAAATAAATGCTGTACATGGTTTGTATTTTTTGTTTATTTTTTTGAAACAGGGTTTCTCTGATAGGCCTGGCTATCCTGGAACTCACTCTGTAGACCAGGCTGGCCTCGAACTCACAGAGATCTGCCTGCCTCTGCCTCCCGAGTGCTGGAATTAAAGGCGTGCGCCACTATGCCTGGCTTTAACTTTTTTAATTAGTGTGTATGCATGTCACATGTGGAGGTCAACTTCGGGAATCAGTTCTCTCCTTCCACCATGTGGGTCCAAGGGATCGAACTCAAGTCATCGGGCTTGGTGACTAGTTCCTTTACCCACTGAGCCAACCCACTGCATTCCCCCAAAAATGCTTTTTCCTAAAAGCACACTTGCCCAGACCCAGGGAGAAACAGAACAGAACACATCAAAGCTTCAGAGCTGTCAAAAAAAGTGGTTCTGAGTGCCCTGGTGGCACCGAGCACATATGTGGCTGACCCTATGAGTGGCGCATGACCCCTGGATGATACATACTGGACTTGGTAGGAAAGGTTTAGTACAAACTCTGGGGTTTAGTACAAACAGTCCAATCAACAGTTTTCTGCCATCTACATACTGGGGACATAATGTTTTACCTCTTTAAAGTTGAGTATAATATTACAAAAGGACTTTCTTTTGTTTCTCTAAACAGTTTCAACATGGCCATAGCTACATTTAAACCATGTTTTTCGTTTGCCTTAGACGTCTACTGGTCAGTGCCACTAATGATGGTGTTTCAGCTCAAGTTACCATGAGTGGTGAGCTTCCATATGTCACTGTCTCGCTGGCCTGGGTTCCATCAATTGGCCAAGAGATCAAGAGCTTGGACTACATGGTTTCTACAGCCTGCTGGTGCTCTGACATTCTGTGATTTGCAGGTCTGCGGGACATAGGACTGTGGGTATGAAGGTGTGGGACAGGAGCTGGGATCAGCTCACTTCATAAGGGATCAGCTCACTGCATAAGGGATCGGCTCACTGCATAAGGGATCGGCTCACTGCATAAGGGATCAGCTCACTGCATAAGAGATCGGCTCACTGCATAAGGGATTGGCTCACTGCATAAGGGATCAGCTCACTGCATAAAGGACACACAGCTTGTGTCCAGGACTGGAGACAGAATTGTTTTGACATGCCAACCTCCTTACAGAATTATAGTACCTTGCTCTTCCTGATCTTTGACTTCATTAGTGTGGCCTCCTGTCTTAGTCAACGGTGATTTCTAATTTAATCACACTTTTTAGATATAGATGCAATCTGCAAAACTCAAGTCACTGCGTTGCCATAACCTGTCAACTTCCAGAACTGTGAAGCCTGTGAAATTCAGGAGGTGTTATCCACAGGCAACCTGTAAATTTCAGGAACTGTGGCCCAGCACAGCATGGCTGCCAGCTTCACGTCTCCTGCCTTAATACCTTTATCACACACTGTCTGCAAAGGACAGGCCCCTGTGTAGTTTCCATGTTTGTCCTGGAGGGTTCATACACTGGGACCTTAGTCTTCAGTCTGGTGGTGTTAAAAGGCAGGGGGATCTTTTAAGACGTGGAGCCTAGTGGAAGGTGATTACAGCACTGGGACATGCTCTTAGACAAGGTTATCACCATGCTTGCAGGATTCCAGTAAGAGCCAATGAGAATGGATCATTATAAAAGAGCAAACCTGGTCCCTCCCTCTCCTTGGCTTCCTGTCTAGCCATGTGCTCTTTCCCTCACACACTTGCTATCACCATGATGCCATCAACTGTGAATGGGGAAACCCTTCAGCAGTGGCCAAAAGATCAGGTACTTTCTGATGCAAACAATCTCTTGTATAAAATTCCCAGTCTCGAGTATTTTGTTACAGCAGTGGGAAAGGACGATTATAGTCCTCTCCCTGTCCATCTATAACAAAGCCTTTGAGAGGGCCTTTAACGGTTAGGTCGGTTAACAAACAAGAGCATCTTAGAAATCAATAACATACCAACTCCATTAACTGTTTGAGCTGACCTATCTCTTCAGGCAGTGATCCAAGCTTGTTGTTACTTGCGATTAAGACTTTGAGAGGCAGACCACACAGGCAGGCAGGCAGGGCAGACAGCTGATTTCGACTGTAAAGACAATACAACAAAAACACATGTAAACAGAAAGGCCACTTCATGATGCTGCCTGTGAGCAGGTTCTCTCTTTTTGGGTACGTTTTCCTTTGAGTTATTTGAGACAGGGACACACTCTATATAGCCCAGGCTGGCATGGAATTCTGCCACAGCCTAGGAAGGCTTTGACCAGTATAATCTTCTGCCTCTGCATCCACAGTGCTAGAACCACAGGCCTGCAGCACCATGCCCAACTGTGAACACGAGAAGATGTTTTGCAAATATAAAAACTCCAATACTTCTGTCTATGAAATCCCTCAAATTGTAAGTACACAAGGAGAAAAAAAACACATAAGAATGGAGGAGATAGACAAGGTTGGATGACAAGTATCAAAATGCAATTTGACAACTACGTTGAGATTTCATCTTAGTTCAATCAGAATGGCCAAGACTGATGAAACAAACGACAGCTCATGCTGGTGGGAATACAGAGTAAGGGGAGCACTCACCCATTGCTGGTGTGAATACAGAGTAAGGGGAGCACTCACCCATTGCTGGTGGGAATACAGAGTAAGGGGAACGCTCATCCATTGCTGGTGGGAGTGCAAACTTGAATAGCCACTAGGGAAATCAGTGTGGCAGTTCTTCAAGAAGATGGGAATAGATCCACCTCAAGACACAGCTATACTACACTGAGCATGTGACCAGAGAATGCTTCATCCTACCACAGAGACTCCTGCTCTACCATGTTCCTTGCTGCTCTCTTCATAAAAGCCAGAAACTGGAAACAAACTAGATGTCCCTCAACAGATGAATGGATAATGAAAATGTGACAATTTACACAAAGAACTATTACTTAGCTACTAAAAAATGAAATCATGAAAATCTCAGGTAAATGGATAGAGCTAGTAAAAATTATTCTGAATAAGGTAACCCAGACCCCAGATTACAAATATGGTATATATTTGCATATATGTGGATGTTAGCTATTAAGTCTTCGATAAGCAGGCTACAATCGTATAAGCATAGAGATTAGATACAGAGTAAGGGACAAGGAGGGAGCAGGGATCTCCCAAGGAAGAGGAATAGATAAATATGGATGGATGCGGGGGACTGGAAAAAGAGGATCAACTGGGGAGGGGAAGGGAAAGGTGACATAAGGGAGGGGATACGGGAGGGACAGCTAACACTAAAGGCCATTTGAGGGGTCATAAGAAGCTTCATTATAGTAGATGGTTCTTAAAATATATACATATATGAAAGAAATCTAAACGGGATCAGCAAATAACTGGGACACAAAGCCCAACAAGACATCTCTAGCCACCAAGTGAAATCTCCAGTGCCAGGAAAGGGTGACACCTAATTGAGATGTTGGCCAAAGGAGCCCCATGGAAACCCACAAACAACTCAACCTATTGCTAAGACTATTGGTGGCTCTCCACAAACTGAGAGTAAGGTCAACTGCTGAAGTAACACCTACAGGACTCGTGGAACATGGAGAAGCCACGTTGCTGCCTGCTGAGAGCTTCCACCCTACTGACTAGTGTGATGGTACTAGAAGATATTAGCATGCTACCAAAAGAGAAGGGTAAATACCAACAGAGCTGTAAAACCTTCAATCTACAATGGTGACCTACAATAGTAACACAAAAGTTGTAGGAGTAACCAACCTCTACCTGACTGGATTTAAGATCACTCCATGAGAGGGAACCAAGACCTGACACTGCTCAGATAGCCAATAACCTGATACCAGATAAGCCATGGACCTAGGGGAAAACCAAACACTATTGTTCTTCTAAAGGATTGTAACAATAAAATGACTTCTAACAACATTCTGCTGTACTCATAGATCAGTATCTTGCTCAGCCATCATTAGAAAAGCTTCCTCCTGCAGTAGGTGAGAGAAAATACAGAGACCCACAATGTGAAGAAAGTGAGAGACTTTAGAAGACTCCATTCTAAATGGGATGTCTCCATCAAATCCCTCCTGTCAGGGCTCAGGGAACTCTGTGCATGAGGAGGCAAAAGGATTGTGAGGGGAATGGAAGATACCAAGAAAACAGGGCCTTCTAGTGGTAGCTGTACAGGGCCCACACAGGTCTAAGCCAGATGGAGTCTCAGTGGAGAGAGGGGAAGTGGACACAAATCCCCTTCCTTAACCCTGAAGCTATTTCCAATTGATAACTGCTTGCAAAGGAAAAAATACTTTTCTCCAATTGAGTCTCACTGGATATGCCAACTACTCTTAAGGGCATTACCCAAGACCAGCAATAAATGGCCAATAGAAAATGATCTGAATAGTGGTTTGAAGTCCTTTTTGAGGAGGGGAAGGGTGGTCTCATAATGCTTAAGTCTGGGCAATTATTTTTAACCTTATAGGTTTTTTGTTTGTATACTATGGCTACCAGTGTGGGGTTTTTATGGGATTTCTATTTGTGGGAATGTGTGTGTCTCTATAGCTACATGTGTTTCTTGTGCTTTGTCTTCAGCTCTTTTTTTGTTTGTCTGTTTTTATCTTATTTTATTAGAAACCTGTTTGTTTTTAATGAGAGAGATAAAGCAAGAAAGGGTTATGGACTTAAATTAAGTGTGTGAGGAGGATCTAGGATAATAGAATATTAATATCAGTTGCCAAATACGTATGGACTGGGCATTGGGAATATATGTTATACCTTATAATTTTCATAATTGTGGCCTAATAATTCTTATTGTTTTGTATTGTGTTTATTGTCATAAGAAAAAGAACCTTTTATTGGACTAAAAGGGGGAATTGTTGAGGGGAAAAAGATACACCTTAAATTAAAAAAAAAAAAAGCAGATAGGAGGGTTTCTGTTTAAGGAAGTGGTTAAATAAGGGTCCCCAGTGCTGTGCTGGCTTTTCTCAAGCTCTGAGAAGGGCTTTATAGCCACCTCTAGAAAGAGAACTCAGATATTAGAAAGTGACAAGTAAATAATTCACAACATAATTTGTGATTATGAAATATTTATAAACATGTAAACCAGGCATGGTAGTATACACCTAAGGGAAGGAAGGCCTGGGTTACAGAGTGAGGCTTGTAAAAGTGGTCTCCAAAAGCAGAAGGTTTATAAATATTCTATTTTACAAGGTGAAAACTTGCGAAAAAGATGTTAAGAAGGCAATTCTCTTAGTATGAAGGCATATTTCAACTTCCTGCTGAAGAAAGGATATGGAGGGGAAAATGGATATTTCTAGAAATTTCTACTTTCCAATCCGCGTTGAGATTTTTTTTTCTTACACTTCTGTCACGGGTCTTGCCACCTAATGCCGATGCCTAACCAGGCCAGCGACACACTAACAGAATCATTATGGCAGCACCAAAAACAAAGCAAAGGCAGCTCGTGCGCTGGTTCATTGTCCCTGGAGAGGAGCAAACGCCAGCTTCAGACAGAAGAGCCTACGATTCTGGTCATTGGAAAGGTGCTTCAGTAAAGTGCCTGCTGTTCTTCTACAGGACCTGAGTTTGGCTTCCAGGACCCATGCAGGGCGGCCTACAGCCACCTTTAACTGTAACTCCAGGACCACTTTTTTTTCTGACCTTCAAAGACATCCACATACAGACATACAACTTCCAAGACAGACATATAGACACATAAAAAAAAAAAACCTAAGCTCATAAAAATATCTATGGCCTTTTTGGTAGGAATGAATGCTTTTTATACCAAAATCCACTTAGCATTCCTCAAGTCCACAGGTTAATAATTTAGTCATAATAAAAGCACAGCACAGGCAGAGGTATGTTTCTTCAACACCATCCAACTGTTCCTTCATCATCTATTTCATGTATTTTGTCACAAGATATTTTTTGGATTATTTGCAGTTTTCATGACACCATCAAAGGGAACACAGATGGGTAACAAAGACCCATGCTCCCCAAGTGAAACATTTATAAAGGGGAGGGACAACTGTATCCTTTTAGCCCCATGTCCGGGGCAGACATCAGCCTTTGCTTCCTGAAGCCACTCGTCTGACACCAATTTCTCTCAGGCAAGTCCCAGGGGCCGCAGGCCTCCACTAGTCTCCTGCAAGCCTCCGGGCTATAAACAGATCCTTCATGGAAAGAATGTTTAAGGATAAGGTCACACAGTCCCTGATAAGGTAAAGGGCAATATTTATTCTCAAATCTAATCAGTGAGGTCTGTCTAAAACACTAATCTTATTTATTGTTGTTTCATTTTTTCACTCTTTACAAACGAGTTGATTTGCAGTAGAAAGGGCTTGCTGAGTTGATACAGAATCACAGGTTCAATTGTGGTGGCCTGAGGTTTAATGTCCTCACTACAGGAGAGCCTTCCTACCTCCTCTTGTCACTGTCCCTGCCCTGCCTGTGTACACAAGGGCAGGGAGAGAAGGAGACAAAGGCCAGGTCCTTTGATGTCACTTCTGACTTTCTCAGCTGAGTAACCCCTGGATGTTTATTTCCTCCTCATAAAACCAAGCAACATAGTTCAAGATCATCTATGGCTTTGTTTGTTTCATGTCAAAATCCACAAGATGATTTTTCAAACACCAGCACGGGATTCACAGACCAAGGCATTTCTGATAAGTTTATTTTTTAGAGAATATTATTTATATGTATTTTGACTTGAGAACTTATCAGTGTCCATTTTGAGGACTTAAATTAATTACCATTTGTTGGCTTATTTTACTTGAAATATTTTTTTAAAAAACACAGGCATGTAATAGCCTTTATCTGATTTCACTATCAAGGAATAATACTCTTTCCCCCCTAATTCTACAGGATATAATTGTGTGTGTGTGTGTGTGTTCACTTAATAAAGGTACATAAAAGTGACTTAGAAATAATTTGTAGGGAATGTTTATCACAGATTTATCTACCATGACCTTTGTACTACTATACAGAATGCTCACCAATTCTGGAACCAAAAGTCAGGAATTCAAATCCCACCTTTGCCAAAACATTCACTTCTATAGCTTGAAGTGAGCCATTTAATCTCGCTGGTTTTGCTGGCTAAACAGTGCACATAGTAAGAGCTACCTTGATCTCATAAAGTGGCTCGGCAGGTAAAGGAGCTACCACCAATACTGATGACCTGAATTTAATCACCAGGACCAAATAGCAAAAGAGAAAGCCGACTGCAGAAAGCTGTTCTCAAACCTCCACATTTGTGCCATATGGCTTACATGTACACACACACACACATACACACACACACACACACACACACACACACGTATGTATACACACATAAAACATATTTTAAAAGATCTACCTGCCATGAGATTCTAGATGCAAAAGTGCTTAGCCGAACACTAAATCCATATACAAAAATGAAGCCATCTGCATCCAACTACTAAGATGGTTTATAAAGGAAAGTTAACAAGAGCAGATGTGTGTTCAGTTAGTTCAACTTGTTGTCCTTAACTGCTGAATTCCAGCTGCTTTTAAGCACTGACTAGCAAGACATCAGAAGTAGGGCAAGGAAGACACCACTGGAGGCCTAACAGACATTAACTACTCGTTAAGTATGAAACTGATCTAGACACCGAAGTCAAACGGTGCATTTAAAATGTGTAGGGCAATTAGGAAAATTTTACCTAAGATATTTTATAATATTAAGGAATTTATTGTATAATGATTACTGGAGGGAGTTGTTTTTTTGTTTGTTTTGGTAAATAAGGCTGTCCTGTTCTCTAACAGAAAAAAGGGATAAAATATGATTCTGTGTTTCAATCAGTGAAAATATATACCATCTAAAAATAAATACAATCATCCAAAGATCTGCTAAGGAGACTCCCTAGGCTCTAACCCCAGTGAAGTTCTGTTTTCAGTCCAGTCAGGACTAGGGCATGATCTCACCAAAAGCTCTTCTCCACCACCGTCATCCCTCACTCCAGCGCCTTTTCTCTAGCAAAACATGAATCCTGGGATACAAAGGTCTTCAGACAATCAGTCACAGACACAGCCATGTGAAATTATTAACCTCCACAGCACTGACAAGAAAACACCTCAGGCCTGAAGAGTCACAGGACTGGCTTCACTGTGACCACTCCAGGCTCAGCCTCTGCAGTTCCCAGCAGAGAGACTGTACTGACTGATGGATTATTACTGTCTGAGCTGGGCACCTGACCATCAGGAAGCAGCAGTTACTTTAGCCAGGAAGTTTCCTTTTTCACAGGATACCTGACCTGACTATTTTTACTCTCTGGTGTGAAATCTGTTCGCCTTCCATAACTTGTCTGTCTTCTGTTTTGCATATGACACCTGCTAGTTTTCATACACACAGGGCAGTGAACAATGTCCACAGAGAACCATTTCCTTTTCCTGCTTCCTCCTTCCTGAAAAGCCCACCCTGGCAAAGTGTCTTACCCTGGCCTTCCCCTACTGACTGAGTACTTCCCTTCACCACAACACCCCCACCCCCATGCCTGTCATTCCTTCATTCCCACAGGAATGTGTCTCAACAATTACCTACGTAAGCCTGCCTCTGAGTTACCTCATGAGACTTTTGATGCACTTTAATTTTTATGCTATAAAGCTAAAATCAAGTACAGACTACTTTTTTTGTTTAATTGTAGAACAAAAGTAACACATCACATAAGTTCTTCAATCTGAACTTTTTTTTACTTAGTAGTACAGTGAACTGAACCAGGGTCTCATGGGTGTTACTACAGTGCCCTAACCTCAGCCCAAAGAAAGGAATTGATTGATGTTAAGTACACAATGCAATCTGGGAGCCCAAGTTGAAACTTCACTTTGAAAGCAATTGGCACTAACTACAGCCTGACCATGACCCTCATTTGCAAACTTAAAATGCCTTAAAACTAGAAACACACCATCATTACTTCAATAAAAACTTGAACTGGGTTCTTGAAAACTATGTCAGTTAATTTCATGCCTACACATGTGAAAGGCATGTTTGGAGTGGGTGAAGTATTTGGTTTGAAAGAAGAACTGTATCAAAGCCACGCCTCAGAATTCAGTCCAATTTTGCAGTAGCTGTTGCATGGGCTTTCAGCTGTGCGTGCCTGTACCATATTTGGGTACCACAACTGCACTGGTTTCCCACAATAACAGTCCATCAGTCTTTTCGTGAGTATAAATAACTCACTGCTTAAAATATTCCATATTTTTAGGCCCCAACTGGGTAGCAACCACTGCTAAACAACGTCCAGTTTGATTAGATAACGCCTCAACCTTAGAAAACTTCTCTCCTTACATCTAAGCAGTCTTAAATTCAAAAAGCATGGTAATCACTGTGAAAATTACTGCTTGAATCTGCTTTGTTTAAAATGGAAATAAATGCTTAAAAATCAAGGGGGGTCTTCAAATATGACTCAATATCAGCAAGAATGTTAATTTTTCAAATACTTTCAGAACCAACAACATAGGTTTGGGGCTATATGTTTGTGTGTGTTTGCAGGGAAGGTGCTCATGTGTGTTCAGGGAGGGGTTTGTATGTGTGCATGTGTGTATGTATGTATGTGTGTGTGCGCGTGAGCATGCTTGTATGTACATGTGTTTGAGTGTGTGTACATATGTGCACATGTGTGCATGTGTATATGTTCATGCAAGTGTGTATGTGTGTGTATATGTGTGTGTGTGTGTGTGTGTGTGTGTGTGTGTGTGTGTGTGTGTGT
>CAJQZJ010033594.1:216136-234343 GCA_907164525.1 Lophiomys imhausi | reverse complement strand
GTGTGTGTGTGTGTGTGTGTGTGTGTGTGTGTGTGTGTGTGTGTGTGTGTGTGTGTATGTCTGTCTCCAGATAAACAATATATCCATATATGTGATACATATCATACACATACCAGTAAAATATTAAACTCTGCATGTATATAAACACACGTCTAAAACAGTGCTCTGGAACATCCACATTCTCACTCTCACAACACAATGAATTTGTGCTTTAACAAAAGACTGAAGTGACCGCCAAGTCCTGGGCATTAAGGGGGTGGAGGGGTGAAGCAAATTTCCTGTTAGGAATATTTAGGATCAAAACACAAAAAACAATTCCAGAAGACATGCAGATTTTCATGTGCTACAAAGCAGGAAATCGGCCCAGATAACATGCTGTTTCCTGAGAGTTCAGCTCAGAAAATCCATGAAGTTCACCAAGAGACAACTGTGGCGTGCAGTCTGGTGTCTCCAGTGTTTATAATACAGACTATCTGCTGTCCTCGTCTCTTATCTCCCCCATGGTCTCCAGGTATGGGAGAAGTTCAGGGTGTTTTTCCCATTACTATTTCTGGGCAGATTCATCTACCTGCCACAAGGCCTCTGCAAAAATAGGGTTAGTCCTATCTGTTAAAGGGAAAAGCCTTAATTTTTGCTCATTTTAAAGTGGGTCTAATGTTTTCCTATTAAACTCTTGTTTTGTTCACTTATTTGCTTGGTTTGGGGTTTCTGTTGTTGTTTTTCCTATTGGAGACAGGATGTTACTATGTAGACTGAGAATGATCTAGAACTCAGAAACCTCCTGCCTAAGTTGCCAGTGTTACCGCTTAACCACAAGCCTGTCTTATCACACCCATCTGAAACTGTCATGGTTGTGTCTGGTTTTGAAACAGGGTCTCATGTACCCAGGCTGACCCTGAACTTTCTATACAGGAGTGTGTGGCCTTGAATTTTGATCCCCCTGCTGGGTTCAAGGCAGGTGCTGCTGTATGATGTGTATAGGTTTACGCAGAACTGGAGAATGAATCTCAGGCCTTGAACTCTGGGATTTGTGCATACTTAGGAAACATGCTACCAATGAAGTTACCTTAAAACTGTTGTTTTTAATTGTACTGTTTTCTATGTACCTTTTTAATGACCCTTTCTCTAAAGGAGTTAGGCTATATATCACAAATAAAATTCTAACCCAGTGGTTACTCAACCTTCCTAATGCTATGACCCTTTATATAGTTCCTCATGTTGTGGTGACCCCCAGCCATAAAATTATTTTTGTTGCTACTTCGTAACTGTAATTTTGCCACTGTTATGAATCATAATGTAAATAACTATTTTCGTTGGTTTTAGGAAATCTCTATAAAAGGGTTGATCGACCCCCAAAAGGGTCATGACCCACAGGTTGAGAACCACTTCAAGCTGTTGCCAGTGGGCATTCACCATGACCAGGCCTTCACCGTATCCAAATAAGTTGATCTCCACATCCACCAAGCTAGTGACAACTTCCCTGTGCCAGAAGCTCCTGTATGTCTGGATTTGTGTCAGTTTCTACATTAGAAGATCAGAAATCTACACGAAGTCTAGACTCTCCCAATGCCTACACAAAAACAGCTGCCTTAGTCAGCAGTGTGGAAATTAAAACAAAACAAAAAGCATTTGTTTGGGTTAATTAACTACATGCTGAAATATTTACACATTCATCAACATTTCCTAAGTAATATGCTTTCTACAGAAATGGAAAACCACTCAATTTCAAGGAGCTTAAACGTTTAAAAGAAAACTGAGACTAGCTCACAACAAACCATGGGGATATTCCAAACTATGCTTCTAATACAGCTTAAGTCAGGGGGCTGAAAAGAGGGCTCGGCAGTTAAGAGCCTGCACTATTTTTGCAGAGGTCCTGAATTTGGTTCACAAAACCATATTGGGGCTGACAACCAACTGTAACTCCTGCTCTAGGAGAATTGCATTGCTCATACCCACACACATACAGAGACATACACATAATCTAAAAATAAATAAGACCGCGTATATACATCATATATACACATACATTTAAATACTCGTGTTCTAAATCAGGAGCTGAGTGCTGGCTGCAAGAACAGATGCAGTTGGTGAAGTATGTCCAGCACACAGCAGACCCCTCATGCAAACCCTATGTGAAACAGTTCTGCCTGCAACAGATAGATAAGAACAGGCCTGGGTCACTTGCCCAAACCACAGAGGTAACACCACAGCTAGACTGTGTTCCCCCAGAAGACCACCCTTCTTCATGAAATTATGTCAACAAGGCCAGGACAAAGAATCAGTCTTCCAGTGTCATTTGTCCAAAATTCAACCCAAATATATAGTCAATATGGTCTATGAGCAAGGCCATAGGGAAACAAAGTTGTGCCTCAGGTACAAAAGAGGGAAGCACTGAGCTTGGTAGATTTTCAAATATATAGGGCTGTTTTTTTGTTGTTGTTGTTGTTATTTTGTTTTGTTTTGTTTTGTTTTTCTATATGCCTCTCAGCATTGTTTAATTCTCAACTTTGTTAGTGGACAACAGAAAGGGTACAAAAAATGGGCATGTGTCCTCCTCTGAGCTTTCCGTAAGTTTAAGAGCAAATCCTCAGATGCCTAGAAAGGAAGACTGCACTAAGGTGTTCAGAATTAGATGATCAGATTACAAAATAAAATGTGTTCACACTGTTTCCTGTTACCTGAAAACCAAGAAGTAAAACAAGGGAGAGAGGGACGAGGGCAGGAGGACAGGGAGAGAAAGGCAGAATTGGGTGTGAAGGCACATGTCCCACCCCTCAGGAAACCAAGACAGGAAGAGTTGGAGGCCAGCTGTAGCCTACATTATCTACTTTCTGTCCCAAAAAAGGGAAAGAAGGAGCAGAGGAGAAACAAGAAAAGGGAAGAGAGGAGAGGGGAGGGGAGGAGATGGAGAGGGAAGAAGAGGAAATGAGAAAGGAGGAAAGGAGAGGAGAGGGAAGGGAAGAGGAGGGGAGGCAAGAAGAGAGGAGGAGAGGAGTGAATTTGGGAATTAGTTGTAATCAAACACACAGGTCAGGGAGCATCCCTGAGACTCCCAACAGAAGGCATCAGACCCCAAGCAGACACCCCAAAGTCTGAGCAATGACAGTACTCCACTGGAAGAAAAAAAAAACACACACACACAGAAAAAGCAAAAGTTCTAGACATCAAGGACAGAGGAAGAGGGCAATTCATATACTAATCTCCAATGACAACCAAAGCCAGGAGTGAAAGACCCAGGAAGACCTGAGCCATTCACAGATAAATTAGGCTTTTGCAAGGGAATGTGGACTTGGATGAAGGATTTATGTTGGTTTTGGTTATCAACAACTCTGATGCTTTTATAAATATAGAAGGGGTATCAGTGAACCCATTTAGGGCTGTTTTCCTAAGTAAATATCTATTAGCCTGTTGGCATGCTAGGCTCACTTGCAGGTTTATAGAAGCCTAGGGCTCATGGCTGGAAATTCTGGAATGAAACTTGGCCATGAGGATTCTTGTGATGTCCATTTGCTGCCCCCACGCTCCACAGGGATAGGGAGTAGGCAATGTGCAGCCCTAACTGGCCTCTACACCAAGCCTGACCAGTAAGCACTTGTTAATCCCACTAGAAAGAATAAAAGCACTACCAGAATTTGGGGCCAAATTTGAAGCAAGCCTTAATTAAATACTGGCCAGGATGATGAACTCTGGCCAGGTCCATTCCGGATTCCCAGAAAATAGCTAGGAGTCATAGTTTGCAGAGGCTAACAAAGGCAAACCCATAAGGCTACGTAATTCCCACCACATCCAATCAGGGGCAAGCATATATCCTGATGTACTTCCTGCCTGCACACCTCTCACCTACATCCAGTCAGGGGCAGGCATACATCCTAACGCATTTCCTGCCTACATGTGACCAAGAGCATCTGGTGCAAGTGGGTCAAGGAAACTTGTTTGGGGAACAAAAGAAAAAACGTGTGGCTTGTTATCTTACATAAATAGCCTCCAGCATTTCAGGAAGTATCTGTCCTTGGGCAAGGGGCTCACATTTTTGTTTTTTGGATCTCTTAGACACAGTAATCAAAACTTAAAACAACTTTGGCTCTCACACACTCTGCCAGGGATAGGGGTTATGCTCAGGAGGATGCTGGTTGGACAAGAAGAGTCCCTTCCCAGAATCCTAAGGTGAGGATGAAAATACTGCCCAAGTTGGAGTCAGCCCTTGCTGGATCTGAGCCTTATTCCCACTTCCTTCTCAGCAACATTCCAACATAAGCAGGGCAACAGAATTCTGACCAGGAGTGAAGTTTTACATATTTTGAAAACCCATAGACATAGAAAATTAATTTTTTTTCTTCTTTTGCATGTGCACACCACACAGAGAGAGACTGTCATTCAACACCAGGGACCTTTCTCGATTGTTCTACACCTTATTCTTTTTTAAAAGATTCCCCTCCTCCCCTGCTCTCTTATTTTGGGTTTAGGGAGCCTCTTGTCACTGTCCCCCCCCACCAACACATCTTATTTTTAAAGTAGGTGCTGGGGATTGAACTCAGGTCCCCATGCTTGCACAGCAAGAGCTACACTGGTGAACCATCTCCACAATCTCCCCCTTCTTTTCCTCCTTAAGGGGAATCAGGCAAGGCAGACACCTCTGTAATTCCAAGTAATGTAAAAAGCAGACTAGTAAAAAGCAGAACTGATTCCCAAATTTGGTTGGCACAGCCACCAAAGCTTCCTGGGAGCCCCTTCCTCACTCAGCCTCACAAGACTGGAGTAACAAGATCAACTGCCCATTTGCACGGATCTTGTAAAAAGAAATGGATTGACAAGTGGCCCATTTCTGGGACCTGGTCAGTAGACATCTCTCTCTCTCTCTCTCTCTCTCTCTCTCTCTCTCTCTAGTGCATGCACGCGCACACACACACACACACACACACACACACACACACAGAGAGAGAGAGAGAGAGAGAGAGAGAGAGAGAGAGAGAGACCTGTAAAAGCTACAAAGCTACATGACCTCTGGCCAAGTCTTTAACATGTTTTCTAGATGAAGGGGGTGTGTCGTGGTTGCCTTTTGTTCTCCACCCAGCCCAAGCAAGCAACTGTCCTCAGGTCTTGCTCCACAGTGGGGAGTCAAGTACACCCCAAAGCAAACACTCTCAGGCAACAAACTGGCACCACAAGACACTTTTGCCCACATCCGCTGCTTAATTGAAATATTCACACGAAAGCCAAGCAGCCAGAAATAAAACAATAAGGATCACACTGCCAAAACAAGCTTTGCAAATCCCTAAAATAAAGTGGCCAAATGAATAAAAATAAGCAGGGTAGGGCAGAAAAACAGTACGTGGAATCCAGTGTGCAGTCAGCAAGATTGACTGGAGGGAGGCACTGGGTTGTTTTAGAAAGGAAAGTGGTAGCTCATGAGGAACTACTTGAAGCCCCCATGTGCCAGCAATAACATCCGAAGTTTGCAGTCGCTAGCATTCTCCATGTACAAGCTCTGATGGGCCAGGACAGCTGGGAACCTTGTTAGTCAGAAGAAAAGGACCACTCTTGCAAGCCAATATAATGACCAGTTTTAGGAAAACCAAGTAAGACCATAAACACACTACCAAGTAAATTAACTTCAGAAACCAGCATCTCCTTCCGTATCCAAGAGGGTTGCAGCCCAGAATCCCATAGAGAGCTCAGCTAGTACTGAGTCCGTTCATCCTTTGTTCATCTATATGCATGCCCATGATAAAGTTGGATTTACACACTAGGCACAGCAAGAGAATACCAATAAAGGGTAACAGACTAGAACATTTTCAATACTAGACTGTGATATAAGTTGGACGGCTGTGGTCTCTCTCTTGAGAGGTAAGACAAATGTTATTTTTGGATCCCAGCTGAACACAAATAACTGAAACACAGAGTGGAACAAGAGAGGAGGGAACTACTATGTTAGTACCAGCCATGATGTCCTGTTGACTATGTGGGATGTGTGTCTAGCTTATGGAAGTCAAAAGCCCTAGGACACTCGTGCATGAGACCTTGTACCTCCTCATCCTCTGGAGAGCTGTTTCCACTTTCATATTGTGGCTACTCCTGAGACCATTGTCTTTGGAGATCGTGGTGGGTAGAGAGGTGGCCTGGGGTCATCAGACTTCTTCAATTAATTAGGCAAGGTCTCCTGTTTCTTTCTATCTGTGCTGAGCTTCCTCTCTGCCTCACAAAGCCCCCAGTTGGGAAACCCACTTTCTCACTTCCGACTCTGCTCTCCTTAAACACGGGAGTCAATATCCACCCACAGGAGGGGTGTATTTAGACAGGACTCAGAGTAAGGGATCAAGGCTCCAGGCAACGGGACCGAGCACATGGCTGACTCAATCCTGACTGCAGATTTAACTACCACATGCTTCGAGGTCCAAACAGGCAGGGGGGGAAAAAAGGCAGATTCCTAAAAGACTAGAGAGAGTCCAGCTCTCAGGTATATCCCTAAGAGGACCACCAAGAAGAAGACCTCACTGGTCAGCTTTCTAAGGCCTGAACTATCTGTCACAGAGCTCTTCTATTCCATGGTTTCATTTCCCTTAACACTTAAGATACCTATGTAGTTGTGTATTGTGGTTACTAATTTTATCTACCTCAGCCACAAACCCAAGTTCTACAACGGTGAGGTCCTTAGACACACATCTGGAGATAACTGCTGAATGAATGAGATGGCAAATATGGTTGGAAAGCACGTTCCCAGGCCACACAAGGTAACTTCAGGCCTTGTCCCTACCACTCAGCTGGGAAGAATTGGAAATGATCATTTACTTATGTATGCCTCAGTTCCTTCATTATAACATGAAGACAAGAATAGTAAGTAGCTCCTCCAGAGTTCCTGAAGGGGAACAAAGATTAAGCCCTTAGAGTAGGGCCCACACAGAGCAAAGTGCTCTAGGAAGAAAAGAGACAAACATGTTAACCCTGTCTTATTCCATTAGGCGGAAAGAAATAAAGTCTGAGTTACAAGTAGCTTAAGATTAAACTGGCCAGTATATTCCATATGAGATACTAGCAAACTAATCACACTTTTTTTTAACTAACTAAAACATATATGCATATGGGCATGTTATTTGAGTAGAAGGTATTCATTTGAGACAATGTCTTATTATTTAGACTAGGCTGGTTCTAAATGTTTTCCTGCCTTAGCTTTCAAAGTACTGGGATTAAAAGTGTGTGCTGTGGTGATTGACCCAACCAATTATGCCTCTGTATAATAAGTGGGGGGAAAAAAATCTCAAAATCAGTTTGATGGCTTCTCTGTCTACTAAATCACAATCAACAGTTTTCTCCAGCTCTATCCATTGCTCAGCCCTTCTTTCCCTCAACTCCTCACACTGCTAGCCGTAAGTGCCATAGTGGCTTGCACTACGTACTGCTGGGGAGTGAAATGATCCAAAGGAAGCAGTTAGCAACATCCTGAGCTCATCTGGTAAGAGCTGGCTCAGGTGGGTCATGGCTCCTACTCTATCTATCCATTTTGGTGTTGAAAGAAGGCACACACAGCTCACCGGGGAACTCTAGAGCGAAGTACAGGTGCCCACATAGGCACGGACTGCTGTAGGAATGGGCTTTCTCCAGATGCAGAGAAGCCCTGGGTCACCTGGTAGGTACAACACAACTGGGGCAGCTGCTCAGTGGGTGGGGAGAGGAAGAGGCGGGGATTCTTGGAGTGCAGAGGGGAAAGCAGGGGCACCTCAAAGTTTCCATTTTGCGGTCCTTCTCTGCTATCACATTAAAGTACTTGAAGTATAGTGGAGGCCACACTGATTCGGCTGAGCAGCTGATTAACTGACCAGCGGTTCTGCTGTACAACTGTTGAGGACTAATTCCTAGTGACTAAGGAATCTAGCAAGGGCTGCAAAAGGGGAGCCATCCTGAAGTGGGAAGTCAATCATGCACAGGGATGCTAAGGACTCTGTGGTCTTGGGCTTTACTGTCCCTGCAGACTTGCTATCAAGGACAAAACACTACACACTGGGAGGGTACAGACAGAAAGGCTGTCCTCAGCCACAAAAGATGGAATAATGTGCTGGGGAAACCTCACAAAGCCCCTTATAAGAAAATGATTATACCAAAAAGATTTCCCAGAGGTCTTCACTTTGGTTGGAAACGTCTGAAATCAAATAGAGCATTAAATGCCTATTATCAGTCCACCAGGACCCACAGTTAATTGGACCCTTTATTATATGCAAAATGGTAAGTACAAAAATAATAATAAATAAATGAAACAGTAAATACAATGTGTGTAAGAGTACACGTCCCCAGCTACTTGGCAGGCTGAAAAAGGAGAATTACTTGAGCCCAGAAGTATGAGGGCAGGCTGGGTAACACTTTTCTTTCCAATGCTGAAGATAAAAAAGCAAACAAGACTATTGGAAAAGTCGGTACCCACCCGTACCTGAGACCAAGTGCATGCAAGGTTATTGCTGCCTATGAAACATCCACATTTATTACTAATCCAATTTCTCCTTTAAAAAAATATCAACAGGCTTATAGAGGCATACCAATATGATCTTTTTGTTATTTTTTTTCTTTTTAAAAAAAAAATATACTGTAAATGACCTCAGGGCACACAAGTCACATCTTTTACCATCAAAGACAAATTTATTGACCCTCTAGGAGACTTTTGAATTTGGCCCAGAAGGTGGTAGCACCATTTTAAAGGGTTCCAAAGACAGAGAAATGAATCTTTTCTTTGATCTGGAGTGAATTTTGGGATAACTAGTGCCTCAAGAAACTCATCATGTCAAACACAACAAACAGTGAAGGTAGCAGCATTCAGAACTGACACCACAGGGTCAGTTCTGAATAAAATGAATTTCAAATACGCCAAACTTCAAAAGCTAACCACTGTGTCTGTCTCAATATGCTCCATTAAAAAATGAAGAAAAAAAGATCATTGCCATAAAAACTCTCAAAGATATTACTAGTGACCCTCCCATGCAGATAGAAGATTTAAAGCTACTAGCTACTATAATATACTTAAGTGTAGTATCCCCTAGGAAAGAAAACTTTAATATAAGGCTATTTGAAAATCTACAGCAACTTCCTGTGTACACAAAAGTAAGAATTTTTATCATTAATGACATATTATTATAAAAATATTTAGCACTAGCCAGGCAGTGGTGGCACACGCCTTTAATCCCAGCAATGGGGAGGCAGAGACAGGTGGATCTCTGAATACAAGGCTAGCCTGGTCTACAAAGTAAGTTCCAGGACAGCCAGGGTCATTCAGAGAGACTTTGTCTCGGAAAAAAGAAAAGAAAAATTCAGCACTATAGAAATTAAAATTTCACACATGTGTTCTTAGAAAACAAATTATCTTAGGGATTTTTTTAAATAGCATACAACATAATCAAAATAATGATTTTCATTATAACATTTTCATATATATATTTATATAAAATTTTGGGGGAAATTTAAAAATCACCTTGGTAATCATTTGGATGACATAAAACTTTGACATTTCAAATTCAATCTAAAAAGAAGGAGATGGGCAATTAAGTACATTTTTCTGTTTTGTAAGAACTTCAGAGTTACTTGATAAATATTGAGGGGACAGCATGCTTACTACATGCCAGGAATAGTTCACACAGAAGGCAAGCAAGGCTGACATCATCCAAACCCCAGACTTCCAGAACTGGCATTCTAAGGGGACAAGGTAAACTAAAACCACTGGTAGAACCAATGACAGGTACGCCTCTGGCAAGTGTGGCTTAAGGACGCCAGGAAGCATAGGGAGGGCTGGGATTTTCAAACAGGGTGGCCAAGGAGGAACTCACAAATCAATAGCTGCAAAGAATAGCAGACAATGTTCCAGAAGACCTGACGGCTAGATCCTTTCCTAGAGTGAATAGTCAGTGAGCGGCGCTAGAGTGGGGATAAGGTGGCAAGGGTCACTGGGGAAGACAGTGTGGTTCTGGCAAAGAGAACCCAGGTGACGAAATGAGAAAATTACACTAATGAGGTCTTGAGCATAACCTCTGGGCTTCCAACAACTGCAAACATCCAGTACCTACTAATCCGTGGAGTGTTTAGCCAGGATCTGACTCATGTTTTAAAAGGCTCTTACTAGAGGTGTATTCAGCCTGAAGGAGCAGAGGACAGAGCAGCTGAGGGCTGCTGTCACAGGCAAACTAGGAGGGCAGTTAAACTGAAGTGCTGGACGGATGGACACAGTGAGTGTCACAGAGTAGGTGACTGATGTCGCCCACAGTGGTCACACTCAGCTTAAGCCTTCTGTGGTGCTTTGAGTGTGAAATGCCTCCCATAGGCTCATGTGCTTGAATACATGGACCCCAGGCTGGTGGTGCTGTTTGGGAAGGCTGGGGGACTTCTAGCTGGAGGGAGTGGGTCATCTTGGGCGGATGCTGAGGTCTTTGAAGTCTGACTCCACTTCCTGACTGCAGATGTAATGTGACCAGCTGCCTCCTGCTCCTTACACCATACCTTCCCCATAATGGGGGACTGCACCCCTTCCAATTGTAAGTCAAAATAAGTCCTTCCTCCCGAAACTTGCTTCTTGTCACACATATTGTCATAGCAACCAACCAGGAAAGTAAGGGCGATTCCTCTGAGAGTACAGCTGGCAGGATTTGCTGAAGTGGCATTGAGAGAAAAAGGGCAGCCAGCTGTGGCTCCTCCAGGAAAGAATGGAGTGACCATTCTCAAGCACAGAAACCTGGGCAGACATGTGGTGCAGGTCAAAGTCATTGTAAAATGTTAGTGGAGATGTCCTCTACATACACAGGTAAAGACATGAAGCACTCAAGGTGAGAACTTGGAGACATACTGGGAGGGCTGTCAAGACCTAAGTGGCACAGTTAAGATCTCTCTAGAAAATCACCAAGGAATGCAGTGAAGTGTTGGGGTAGTGTTAAGCATTCTAAATGTTAATTAATTGGTCCTGCTCTGTCTGTTACTTACATTGACTCTGATTGGTTAAATAAAATGCCAAAGCCTGAGATTGGGCAAAGACAGAGAAAGGTGGGACTTCCTGGAGTTAGAACAGGAAGCCTGCACTTTAGACAGAGGATTAATTCATTCCAGCCAGGAGCAGCAGGAAGGAGGCACACACCATGGGTTAGAAAAAAGAACCTCATTCCACATGGCCAGGAACATCGGCATATCATGGAGAATGGCAGTCCAAGGGGACGTATGTATATATGGGGTCATATTTGGGTAATAGAATTGCGAGCTAGCTTAGATGGGCCAGGAATGCACAACTCAGGCCAAGGCTTGTTAGAAATCCATGTGGTCTCTGTGTACTCTTTTGTAATGGCTGCTTAAAGATTAACAACTGCCGAACCAATTAACAATAATATAAATACTGGTAAACAATTTAACTAATTATTTCTACAAATGACACCAAATGTAATTTAACTAATATTTTTTACATATGGTGCCCCACGTTGGGCGCCACCTGAAAACTGCAAATTAATTAATTAATGTAGTTATTAGTAAGTATAAACTGTAATATTAGGCCGGCAGACTAGCTGGTGGAGTAGCCAGCGGCTAGTCCTACAGAGGAGCAGGCGGCCTGGCCTGAATGCCTTAACCGGTTGCCTAACTTATCCTGGAGAAAGAGCCCTGGGACCAAAGGTGGCCTACACCACCTATAACCTAAACTCTGTTAATTGATGTAAGTTGTTATATTAGGCCAGTAGAATTACCAGTGGTTTGGCGGGAGATTTGCCTGGGCTCAAGGGGAGTCTGGGAATCCAATAGCCCGGGACTGCTTGGACTGGGGGCCTATAAGCCGCCGCAGTCTTTTCACCAATAATTAAACACACCAAGACCTTTTAATATTTTAACACTTAGCCCTTAGCTGGGCAGACTCTCAATTAGCTACTCTAAGTTAATCCCAAACCAACATGTGCCTGTGAGTACCTTCCAGACTTCTCCAGACGTCTGTCTCCTTCTGTGTCTCCCGGCGGAAAGGGAAAGAGTCTCTGTGTGTGCGGAATTCCTGCTGTGATCTGAGGAAGTCCCGCCTTCCTGTACTCTTTCTGCCCAGCTAATTGGCCATAAGCGACTTTTATTAACCAATCAAGAGAATGCCTCAGAAGGGGCGGTAACCAGATCTCAGCATTGAATTCAATGTATCAGAAACAATATTAGACCTTCCCCCAACAGTGAAGGTATGAGAAGAGTAAGGAGCACTGAGCCCTGGGTCACGCTACATTCAGAAGCAGGGAAATGAGGATAAAGAAATGATCTGAGGGAAAGAAGAAAACTCATTTAGTGGGCCAAGGGCTCAATTGGAAATGTTCTTGTTTTGCTGTTTCGCAAAATAATTCTTGTTTTGCAAGATGCAGAGTTCTGGAGGCTGACTCCACAACAATGTGATGGACTTCACATTCCTGAACCATGCAAACCTTTACACTACTTGCTTGCTTGTTTGTTTGAGACAGGGTCTCTCTATATAGCCCTGACTGTCCTGGAACTCACTCTGTACACCAGGCTGGCCTTAAACTCACAGGAAGCCTCTGGCTCCTGAATGCTGGAGTTAAAGACATGTACCTTGGGCTGGAGAGATGGCTCAGCCATTAAAGGCTAGGCTCACAACCAAAAATATAAGACATGTACCACCATACCCAGCTATACTGTAAATTTAAAAGTGCGTTATTAAGCTATTCTATCACAACTAAAAATTCTTAGGAGAGTAATATGTTACAGCGGGTTTAGGCTACCCATGATAAAGTGGAGCAGAAGAGGCTTGGTATAGGGAAGAAACATGAGCAAGTTTGCATGCTGACAAGAATAACCTGAGGGGTGTATGAGGAGGCTCTTAGCCCTCATATGACTGCTGAACTTGGGTGGGGGACTGATATGTAGGGACACTCTACTCCGGAGGAGTGGGATGGAAGGGAGATGAGGTAGAGGGTGGGAGGGTGAGACTGGGATGGGTGGAAAGAGGGCACTGTGATGGAGATGTAACCTGAATTAATAAATGAACATTAAAAAAATAATAATAACCTGAGGGAAGGGGAGCAGGCTTTAGAAGAGAAAGAACACAGCTTATGGGGTTACATTCTGAAGCAGGTAGCTAGGGGTGTGGGGTGTGCCCTTCCCAGGACCACTGATAATCCTCTTACAGCAAGAGAGGCTAGCTAGTGGATACGGTGAATAGACACAGACAGGTAACTGAACGCATCAGTGCTGAAGACAGAGGGATGCTCCTTCTGGTGGCCTGCAGACTCAATCAGCTGGGAGAAGATCCCAAAGCATTAACGGAGTACAAAAGTAGGAAACAGTCAACAGAGAATATTTGGAAAGTGATTACAGTAATGAAATGCAATATGGGCTACCATGTGGGTTTACGGACTGAAAAATGAAAGCAATGGGGATGGCACAAACCCCGACAGAAACAAGTACAATTCACTGCAGTCATTCAGTCATGCTCAACCTCAGGACTTTTGCTCATCAGCAAGCTCAACCTGGGAACTGGGAGAGCAGCGCAATCATGTGACACTTGCCTTTACCTAGCATGTGTAAAGCCCTAGGTCTAATATCCATCATGGGGGTAGGGGGAGGGGAGATACAAACAAAAACACCTCCACCTGGAGACCATAGAAGAAGGCTGCTCAGCAATAGGTCATGGGTGCTGGTGGGAGAACTCGTAAGTGCCTTACCACCCCAGCAAAAACCACTGGAACATTCACTAAGTGACCCAGTCACTTACTGGAATGTCATTTGTGAGACATACATACGGACATGAGTGAGGCTGAATTTATGACCTATGGTAGCTCTGAGTCTGATGGAAGAGGGAGACAAGCAAACAGAAGAGGATGTACAGAGAGTTAGATTTCTAAACATGGTAAAATCCCACTCTGTTGGCATAGGCTGAGGAAGGTTTCCAAGTAGCACGGACCTGTGGATGAGTCTCCGGACAAGTGCCTGGGAGCCTGCCAGTGCAAGCAGGATACTCATTCTTGGATGGCAGGCACAGCCAGGATGCAGAATGGAAGGACGGGTAGCTCTCTGAGGAACCACTATTAGCCCCGAGACCTACGGCAATTGGCAGGGATCCACATATGTCCACCAGGAGAAGCAAGGGAAGGAGTAAGGTGAAAACACGTAAAAACGGAAAGGAAGTACGGACAAGAGAAACATCTGTGAGACAGCATTAACAGAGCATGCCACCAGGCTAATCGGCAATGCAAGGGTATCACAGGGCCCCTGGCCTATGCAGAGGGTGCAGCTTGCTAACCGGAATACAGGAAAATAAAATGTCAGGGAGGGACAGTGGGAGAGGAGTCACCATGAGGATTGTTTGTACCACACTGATTTAAGATCACCAGTGGACAGCCAGTGGAGGGCCTGTTCTCCACTTCATTCAGGGTTTAAGGTCCACGAGAAATGTCTTGGGAAAACATGAGCTAGAGTAACATCAATATATGAAAAAGGAATGTAATGTCACCCCAACAACATGTGACAAGGAAGGAGAAAGAGCCAGGAAAGAGTCTACCAGCAGCTGCTGCACCATGAGGCCAATGTCTTTCTCTGTCACAACTTCTCAAAGCAGGAGAAATTGCAAGCTACTGACCCCAGGCCCAGTGTTAACCCCACCCCAGCACCCTCTGCACATGCATTCCTTAATGCGGTAATAACAATGGTGCTACCCTGGCTCCCTGACCTAGCAAGTGTCATTGGTGACATAGACATTCCTCACTTATTTTTAAAAATCAAGTATGATCTGTGCTTTAGAAATAAGAATTTGCTCAATTAAACTTAGGGTAACTACTGATTCCCCAAGACAACAACACTATCCTACACCAAAACACCAGGCCAAACTAAAAGTTAGGTTCCTTCCGTGAGTTTTTCCTTAGGCAACTTTTTTTTTTTTTAAGCCTAAAAATATGAAACAAAGAGTAAACTGTCTGAAAAGTGCCTGATTTTCCAGTTTTTAAAGTTCACACTTAGCTGGGACAGCGTGGCTAAGAAAGGCATGTTTGTGATGGTGACTGAATATAGTATTGTGAGAACATGAATTTTAAAGCTAGAAAGAGTTGGTTCGAATGATTCCTCTATCCTTTTCACAAGCGAACTTGGATGCTTCAGGCTGAACCAAAGAGCAAGCAAACGGCTGACTGTAACACACACCGACTCACACTATTTCTTTTTCCACTAGAAACAATTTGGCTTCGTGGGACAATCTGAGTTGCTATACTTAACTGGCAGACTATGTTTACGCATGAAATTTTCAAAAGATTTGTATGTAAGCAGAATGTTTACCATTCTCTCATGGTTTTTCGGTTTTCTCATTATTTCCTCATCTTGAGCTCCTTATAAATAACAAATAACTCTTACTAACAACTTCTTAACAAAAGAAATTTCCTTTAAGGCTCTGAAAACAGTTGATAGCAAAACACATTCAGAAGCCCTCCCCCACTTCAAGTCTCCTGCAGTGTTAAGATGTCTTATCTTTTTACTATCAATTCTTTTGCAATCAAATCTGTTTAAAAAAAATAAAAAACTGCTCACCTTTTGTTCAAATCACATTATCAGCCCTGTGACTAAAGGCAACACAAAAACGATGCAAAACTAAGTTTTGCAACGAGAATTCTGTCTTCACCAGGAAGGAGTGAAAAGCAATTACTGGCGCATGCGTGCGTGCGTGCGTGCGTGCGTGCGTGCGTGTGTATGTGGTGTCTAGGGCGTGCATGTGACAGGAGACTCTAGTGCTTCTTAAGTAGCCCGCTGGCAGTGCCAGCCTTCTCAACCACAATCATTACTGAGCACTCACTGTACCATCTGATAAACACCCAGGGTTTTCTAATCCTTAGTCTCATTTACAGACAGCCTAGCCAGGCTCCATGACACACCCCTGCAACCCAGGCACTCACAAGGCTGAGGCAGGAAGGCTGTGAGTTTGAGGTCAACCTGGACAAACAAAACTTAATGGGGGTGTTCCTCTTACTCACAGAAAGGAAAGTGCAACACAGAAAGTTAAAATAATTGGGACTTCTAGGGCACAGCTAAAAGGTCCAAAAGTTGTGAATGTACTCAATGCCGTCGAACTGTACCCTTAAAAATGTGGAAAGCGGGGGGGGGGGGGGGGGCCAACTCAGTCCGTAAAGTGCTGTATAGTTGGCATGGGGACTTAAAATGGAATACCCAATGCCCATGCCTGAAATCTCAGAGCTGGGAGGCAGAGACAGGCAGTGTCCAGTCAGTCTAGGCAAGCAATGAACTCCAGGTTCATGAGTCAACCATCCTATCTCAAAGTAAAATAAAATGAGGGACTGAGGAAAACTGTCATTCTCTAACTGCTACACACACATACAGGACGACACACATACACCACACATATCCACAAGCGTTTAAAATGGCAACTTAAATGTTTGTATATTTTAACACACATTTTTAAAAAATTGAAATTTGGAAAATTGTTTGAAAGGAACAGCTAGCTCCAAAACTACTTCTTATATCAAAATAAATTCCAAGTAGATTAAAATTTTAGCAGTTTAGAAACAATAAAACTCATAGAGAGCACGTGAGTGAAAAACATCTAAGATCCAAACCCCAGTAATCCAACAGTCCAACATGAGAGTCCCTGCCACTCACTAATGACCTTCCACAGATTGCTGATTGATGGGTAAAATCTACCCCGAGTACTATTACACAGAACCACCTCATCATCATCAAATTAAGTTTTATAATAACTCAGCAGTAATTCATAGCTTCTAGGGAACCTGCAGCAGACTGGGCAAGTCTGGATGCTGAGCATGTGGAGGCCAAGTGCCCAGGCAAGTAGAGGAGGCACCTGGAGAGCCAGCCCAGGCATTGCAGCCAGCTTGTTCACTGTGGACACAGCCAAGGACCAGGAGCTGTGTGGTCGGTGCATTCCAAATGTTTGCTATGGGAAGGATGCAGAAAATAATCACACTTGTGTTTGAAGAAGCCACAGCATACAGCAGGGAACAAACAGAATTACAGTTTTCCAAAATACCTCAGAGTTGAAAGCTTGCAAAAAGCCTCAAATCTTTTCCTGTAAGTCTAAATAGAGTTCAGAGGGAGGAGGAAGGGACAGGGGCCAATCCTAAATGAGATCTCCCTTCAGACAAACATAAGTCCCAGACATGGGGAGCACATTCTCCCTTCAGGCGGAAATGGGGGGTGGGGGTACAAGGTACAAGGGTAGGACTGCAAAGAACCACAGGGGGAAAAAACCCAGATCTGTCTGAAGTCTGAGCTCACTGCAAAGAGATTACAGATGCTTTCCACCATGGCAACCTCTGTCTTGCCCTCCTTGCAGTATTAATCCATGCTTTGCCCCTGCTGTTCTAGGATGAACCTAACTACAATTGCACAAAAGGGAGAAAGTCAAAATCTACCTCTCCCAGAATTCAAAGTTTCAATGCTGACTCTCATCCCCTTCGGTTAAACAATGTCATTTTGCCAGTCAGTTGCTGGATGCACACAAAAGCTTGGCACGAAACTGAAAGAGAAATCAGTACTGACCCCGTGGTAGTACTTTTACCAAAATCTGAGCTTCAGGAACAAGTAAGCACCTTATGCTTACGCTGCAGGTTGTACAAGGAAAAGGTGCCTCTCGGATTCAGGCAGCCCTGCTGTATAAGGGCCTTAACTCTACTCTTGCTTATATAACTAACTCGCCAATGTTTTTTTCTTGGACTCATAGACACAAGGTCATCTTCTCGGTCCACCAGCTGCAGTGCTACACTGTCCCCCACCAAGGTTGAGACTCCACTGAGCTCACACACAATGGGTCCTACGATGCCGATGCCAGGGACACTCCTAAAGACAGAATCAAAGATTTAATTATAAGGGATTCCAGTCAGCGCCCCATTGCCAATTTCAGGCAGCCAATTAAGAGGGTTTAACTATGCAGGTAGCTAGCAGCGTTATCCATGCCGCTATTTTAATTTCTGCTTGGCACCCATAACATAAAATGCATTTACATGGGACTGGTTGGAAAGTTAAAAATAAAACAAGCAAAACCAAGAAATGAAGGACAAAATGGACTACAAGCAAGTGATGAGAAGACAATGTCTTCATGGTGCTCAAGGATTCTGTCCCAGTGTTCTGGGGCTACTGTCCTAATGACTGACTTTGCCCTAAGAGTCCCTGCAAGTTTCCTTTGGGCGTCTACATCATACGTGTGCATGCACACACACACACACACACACACACACACACACACACACACACACACACACACAC
>CAJQZJ010033594.1:200667-216126 GCA_907164525.1 Lophiomys imhausi | reverse complement strand
CACACACACACACACACACACACACACACACACACACACACACACACTGGCACACCCAGCCTCTTGGGAAGCTGAAATTAAAAGGAAGGCTGGTTCTCTGAGGTACTCATTTCCTGGAGGTCAGAGAGATTTCACAGGCACTGTCAAATTCAGAATAAATAATTTAAAAAAATCATTTGTGAAGCTTGCAAGATGGCTAGTCCAACGGGCAGTACATGGGTCTCAGCAGTAGCAGGGACATCTCCCATGTCCTGCTCCAGGGCATTTCCATGGTAACTTGGAGTGGTCATGAGGTGTGGGGGAGGGGGCAGCAGAGGGCAGAAACTACCCTAGCACATACTCATCACTGAACCAAATATTAGACTCTTTTGTATCTCAAAGCAGCCACCTGTGAAGTGTACTAGGAAGCTGAACAGAGCTTCCATGTGACTCCAAAGTCCACTGTGTCACAACTGAGCCTGTGCAGCCTTGTGCCTTAGGTATGACCCTACACCATGCTCTTTGGGTGATTTCAAAAGATCTTTGTTTATTTTGCATCTAACACCAGACTTACAGCTTTTCTTTTTAACATTTAAATGTTTTATATTATTATTTGTTATTATTGTGTATATATGTCTGTGTATGTGAGAAAGAGAGGAAAAAAAAACATGGTCTCTCTCGCACTCCCTCTCCCTCTCTTTCTATATGTATAAGCAAAACCCTGAACAGTTGCTTTATTCCTTCCATTGTGAGATTCACGGATGGAATAAGGTCATTGGGTTTGCATGGTAATCACTCCTGCCTGGTAAACCACCCCACCATCTCCTTTGTATTCTTTGTTATAGCCTCTTTCCTTCCATCAAGTAGCCCCTCATATTTTAATATGTTAAAGACACAATAGTACATGCCTACAATACCAACTATTGGCAAGTAGAGGCAGGAGGATCAAAAGTTCAAAGTCACCCCTGGCTACAAACCGAGTTCTGGGTCAGCCTGGGCTACATAAGACTCTGTCTCAAAGAGCTCTACCTACAATACTGTGTCTATGTATAGGAGGAATTTAATGGACACTGCTGTTGCCACCATGCTTCTACTGTTTTATTTTGCTAGCACCCCAGCTGTACAGCAGCATGATTAAAGTGCTCAGCCCCAAACCCACACCACTCCAAGCCACTCTGACCCCGAGGCTGGAATAGAAGCAAATTATAAAGAGAAAAAAAAATTAACAATGTGGATGAAAAAAAAATAATGTAGATGCCTTAAAGATACCCCACAGGCTCAAAGCCTGCAAATGAAAGGAAAGCCTAGAAATCAGGAACATTATTTAGCCCATGAGAGCATGCCATTGCCACAGTGACTGACAGCTCTGTCCAGCAGGAGCAGCACTGGACGGTGGAGCTCAGGCCTAGCATCCTTCCTGATCTCAACGTGTGTCTCCATGCGCACACCCAACGGGCAGGGAAGAAAAGAGGAGGGAGGGGAGATGGAAAAGATATCACAGGAAAACAGTGAGATGAGACACAATAAAACACTAGCAAAGTCCCTGTCTGCCTCTCGCGAGCTTGGGGCTGCAGGATTCATTTTACTTTTCTGAACCTCAGTTTTCTTTCTGACAAGCAGAAAGCTTTAGTGCTACCTAAACTTCATGGCCAGCAAAGGGTCACAAAGAAAAGCATCCCCTGGCATGACTTAGGCTCCCAAGAGGTTAGACGACTTAGCTTGTGTCCCCTCCACACACAGAGGCCAGCAAGCCCCAAGATGTCACCATCGCATGTTGCCTGGACTCACACACTCTCCGATGGTCAGAGAGGTTGTTTGGAACCTTGACTCTTCCCTTTTGGCCTCTGAGGTTAATGTTCTTTCTTCTCTTTCCGCAGAGGACATTTACAAACAAATGATGGAACCTAACTACCAAATCCAAAGGTCTTTCCACTGGAACACGCTGTCTAAATAAAATGTGTAGAAAGCACTTGAAAACACTCAGAATTGCTCAAGCATTAACACGAGGCTAAACCAATCAAGAGATTATAAGAAAAGTCTACTGAGTGTTTATCTCATTTATAAAGACAAGTCAGGATATCATGGCCATGTGGGTTTTTTTTTTTTTTTGCTGTTAATTTTTCATAACACAGACATAGAAGGTGGTTCACGCAAGAAAAAGAAATCTTGACTATTCATTTGCTGTACGACTATATCTCCTTTCTCCACGGCCCTTAATTTAAAAATGGCAAGGCAGGCTAACCTCACCCCAAGTTACATTATAGAGGACTCATTTCGGGTTAGTGCTGTTGGAACAGGCCGCTACCATCCAACTTTGCACACACACAGTGCTAAAAGTGAACTAATGAAAACCAAATCTAGTATTATACATTTTGCACATAATATGACATTATCAAGACTCATGGGCTTCCATTTTAATTAAAAACAGGCTAAGCAATATACAAAGGAAGTGGTTTCATGTTGTAATCCCTTGAATCACACAGAACATTACTGTGTATATGAGCCATATGCTAAGCACAGTGGATGATTTTTAAAATGTTGGAAGCATGAAAATATCATCTTATAAGTTCATGTCTTATTTGCCAAATACACTTTAGAACACAGATTTTTTAAAATACCCTGCTCCTGGTGCTACCCTATAAACATCTTACGAGAGCAGTGCTTAGTGTGACTGCTTTCAGAACGCCCCCAATGCCATCTGCAACACCCTGTCATCAGAAGTCAGTCTCCCCAACCCTCCAACCCTGGTAGGTTTAGCTAACACTAATACATCTGTCTGTTTGATATTCACTCAACAACTACTCTTTGGGACCGGGGAATTTCCACATGAAAAGTCACTGTCCTTCCCCTCCGAAATTTCCAGTCCAGTGAGGAAAAAGACTTGAAAAGCCAGAGTTAACTGTAACTGTGATTTAAAATATGCTTTTCAATGTACCCGCATCTTTAAACAGCATTCTAAGTCAAAGCAAGCCACATGTTCATGAATGGGTGGCTGGAGAATCAAAATGTATATATACTTTTTTTTTTAAATGGGAGAGAATTATTACACATGCTGTAACATGAACTTGGGTGTGTATCGTGCTCATTGAAATATGCCAAATACTGCGCTGCACTTACATATGAGGTATTCAGGGTCAAATTCATGGGGAATGAACAGCCACCACTCACTGAACACATGATTCCAGCAGGAGTGGGGAATGAAGCAGCTTTCCATGGGCAGGGTTTCATAATGGGAAGTGCTCTGAGACAGACCAGGTTGGTGGTGACAAAATAATGTGAATGTACTCAATGTCACTGAACTGTGCACAGGAAGACTGAGACAGTAAATTTTGTCAAGTGTGTTTTGCCCCCCAATTTAAAAAAAATTTTTTTAAACCACCAGGTTTTCCACATTTCTTCCACCAAGAGGTGCCATCTAAGGGTCTCTCTAGTCCCACTCATCAAATATAAGCAGCCCTACTTCCTGAATGAATGAGATGCAAAAAACTTAACGGTGGGACCTCTAAGGTGAGGTGGGCTCGTCCAGTTTCTCCGGGGACACACACTTCCGAGCCTTGCACCAATAAACAAAATGGGCAACAAAGGCTTCCAACCAGAAGAGGCTGCTGAGAGTTGGCCAGCAGCTCAGCAGCTCCTGTCCCAACTGTCAGATTCCTCCGTGCTCTGGTTTCAGACCTATGAACAAAGAAAATCTTTGAGGCCAACTCAGCTCTAGTTACCCTGACAGGAACTCTGCGAGGCGCTCCATGCCGCAACTCCTGGCTGAGCCCATTTGTCACCCAGAATCAAGAAGAAAATAAGTGATTAATAGTGTCTTAGCTCAGGCCCATTGTGAACATGCGGTAGGTAGCTTAGACAACAACCATTTATTTCTCACTGTTCTAGAAGCCAAAGAGTCCAAGATGAAGATGCAGGTATTATGGCATGTTAGGTCACATGGTGGAAAGCTCTAGTAACTGTCTCATAAGGGCTTCCTTCTAATGGCTTCATCACCTTCCACAGGCCTCACATCCCACAAACATTCATTAGAAGTTAGGGTTTGACCTGGCAGCTTGAGGAAGCAGCTTCATAGCAGTTGGAGGAGAACATAAACATTCAGGCTCTGGTGTTGTTTTAAGCCACTGTTTGGGGGTGAGCAAAATTTCATGGCCGCAACTGGGTAAAGGACAGAGGTACAGAGGTGTTAGGCAAGCTTGAAGTTTAGTGCCCATGACTGGGATGGAGGGGGTCAGGAGCGAACAGACCATCTGGCCTGGATGTCAAGGTGAACCAGGGCATCACTGAGCACCTGGAAGAGACAGAGGCTAGGAATGCGATCAGACAATGCTGCACAGTTGTGAGGTAGGTGGATTGGCTTGGTTAGAAAGAGTGCTAGGACAGAGGCCACTGATGGCATGGGATCTCTGTAAGCCTAATCCAGAGGCTATGGGTGACTGGCGAATTTTTAGTTTAAAAAAAAAAAAGGAAGAGGAAAACACTCTGCTGAACGCCAAGGTAACAAGGGTTAAAATGTATCTCTAACACATAATTAACATTCTTGGGGTTAGCCAAGTAATCCATCATGTTGCTAATCCTTTTCTTCTTCATCTTGATTTCAAACAGATTGTGCCATCAGCGCAAACAGCTGAACCTAAGTCCCCGCCCCCACAGCTGCCCAGCCTCCCACCTGTCCGTGGACCTCCTCAGAATGGAAAATGACCCTGCTTGATCTTTCTGCAAGACTCTGCTCCTCTATGGCTTCGATTAAAATCCAACTTAAACCACTACTGTCAGGAGACATTCATCCTCCCTCACTGAAACAAAACGAAAGAGCATTCCACTGAAAGTGGAAGTGGATGCACTAGGAAATGGGAGACACAGGGACTATCAAAGAACTTCCATTCCAAAACTAAGTGAAGCCGATCCCAGCCTTAACGCCACAGGGAACGCTACCACTCCCTCCATCCTTCAATCCATGCCATCCACCTCACACTCCAGGTGACAAAATGAAGGTGGCTGTACAGTGGAGTGTGCTGTTCTGTCCTTTGGCAGCTCAGCCTTGTGATGAATTGCTGCAAATTTAAAACAGAGGCAGGGCTGCATAAGTCCTTCAGAGTTTAAAAAAGAAAAAAGAGGGTGAGACAGCCATAGCGGAAAGAATGACCCACCAGTACAGTCACTGATAAAAGGGGACAGGCTTAAACAGATCCCTGAAGGAAAAGGCTGACTTCGATGAAAACAAAACTGATCCTCCAAGGAGGATGAGTAGGTGTTTTCTTTATAAATCTAGCGAATACATGCTTTGTTTCACTGGTGCTGAGAAGCGCAAACTTTATAGGCTTTTTAAGACTCAATTAGGGCCTGTGAAATGGCTTGGTAGGAAAAGGCACTTGCTGCAAAGCCTGAGGACCTAAGCTCAATTTCGCCACCTCTCATGGTGGAAAACTGAGTTCTGAAAAGTGTCCTTCATAAGGATGTGAGCATGCACAAACACACTAAAATAAATAAATGCAGTTTAAAAAATTAATGAATTTTAAAAGACTCTTAAACCAATAACATTTGTGGATTTCTCCATTCTTAAAAATAGCTGTCTTGCCGCCATCACTGTCCCCTACGACATATTTGCCTCCTGCAGTATATGATATGCCTCCATGACATTTCTGTGATAGCTCCTCCTCAGCCTCTACATCCTAATAACCCCAGCACTATCTTGCACTAAAATTGGGCCTTATTACCACCATTAATAAAAAACTGCCCCCAAGATAAAGCTGGATTGCATTAAATACAGCAGATGATGAGTCCCCAGCTCACAGGGACTCTACCAGCTGCTCCCAGGAGAAGCTGAATGCTGGGCTCAGTCCGAAACCACTTGGTCAATTACAGTGGACGCCAATGACAGGCCAGCATCTTGAAACCACACTAAAAGCTTCAACCCCTGTTTACTCCAGGCCACGTGCCAGCGGGATCAGCTATTACACCATACAGCCCTTTGCAAACGCTGTTCTCCCAAAAGGCTTCAGCTCACCGAGCAGCACGTGCACAACAACAAAGCCAGTTCAGGGGAAAATTACCAAGGGCAAACTTCCTAGAGAAACAGCAGCAAGCGTACAACCTTCTCAATAGACGTGCCAGTCTTAGCCCTGAAGGAAGATGTTCCCGCACGCATGTTTCTAGAAAACCCTGGGGGTAGGCAAGTTGTTCAAATTAGAAACTAATTTATACCCTTAGTTTATTCTCAGTATGAACTGATTTCAACAAATACATTAGTGCAAAAACAAACAAACAAAAACCAAAACACATAAACTGGAATTTTTCACCTTCCAGGTCCTTTGGTCTCTGAACTGTTCCTTTGAGGGCTATGCAAGTCACTCTTGTACTGAATAGTCCAGAGCCACACTTTCACGTCCACTGTAGAGTGGAGTAGCTCGACAGATTCAGGAACGCAATCTACTTACAAGGGCTCTGCAAGTCGGTGCCTGCTGCTAGAGGCAGGGTCAGGATTTGCACTTCTTTTTAATGAGCTTCTACAGGAGATGCTTGTGCAGGTGCCTGTCCCTTAGCAAAGACGCACATCATACTCACCCAGGCTGACGGGAAGCAAAAACCACTCTGGAGCCAAGATGCAGCAGGTTAGCTCTGGGTGGGCCCTTGGTAGGTCTTCAGTGTTAATGACTACTTTAGTGGTCTCTTGATCAGGCGGGTGGTTGGCAAAAGGAATCTGATTGACACAGAAGGGCTCAAGTTAAGTCTTCTTTGGACCATCCACAGAAACGCTTACAGGGTTTCTGTTTTGGAAAGGTACAATGTGTGTGTGCGTGTGTGTGTGCCTGTGCCTGTGTGTGTGTGCATGTTTCTGTGTTCCATGTACAGGTATGAAAGTCGCAGATAAGATGTGTAGAGGCCAGAGGTGGATGTCAGCTGTCTTCCTCTATTGCTCTCCCTCTTGTATCTGGTGACAGGGTCTCTCCGAGCCTGTAGTTCACAGATTAGATCAGCTAGACAACAACCCCCCGGAGCATGCCTCCATCTCCTCCTCAGCAGTGCTGCAATTACAGGTATGCTACTATGCCTGGATTTGACATGGAAACCAGCACTCTAAACTCTAGTCCTAATTACTGCTCAGCAAGCACTTTACCAACTAAGCTACCACTCCAGCGTCCTGCCCTGTGACTGTTCTTTATTTACGCTCATTGCATCCCTGGACTCCTTCAGCAACTTAGCACATCCCATTTAACTCAGTTCCTCAGGACTGATTTTATACACCAGCTTACATAAACACCCTATCACAGAAAGGAAAATAATGCAGTTTGATAAGTGTTTGGAATCTAATGTCTGCAGCGCAGGCATAATAAACCTGTGTCTTATTCATCAAATAAATCCCTCAAGCACTTCAGTCCATAAACTAGAGACTGAACAGAAGCCTTCGGGATCAAGAGTGGAAGCTGCTCAGAGCAAGCTCACCCAAATGAAGAGTACCACACAGCAGTGTCCACAAATGCTAACTACGATTTTTACTGTGGAGCCTGTCTGCAGCGCACTTCCCAAGAATGGGCAAGTATCATGTTGCCAACAGAAATGTCCCATTCACTGTATGTGTATGTTCAACAATACTCAAAGAGCCTTGTCAGCACTAACAAAATGGGGAGATAAAAACTTGTAGATACCAAACATCTGTGCTCTTCCACACCCCTCATACAAGACCCCAAATTGGGAGCTGAGGCGTCTCTATGGCAGATGGGCAGAGTTGACCAGGCACGCTGCTCTCAGGCCCACTGAAGCCACAACACCTGCAGCAGAGAGACCTTGACAAACTGGATCACACAGCCAATGGGAGCCAAGAACCATTATGACCAATCCAGGAAATGTTTCAGCACACCATACGACACAGCTAATTATCTTTAAGCAATGACTGACTCCAAGTCTCTATTAGAAAATGGAGTAAATGCTAATCTGATATTGTCTGGTACTGTCATAACTAAAACTTGGGTTAAATGCTAAGCAAAGAAAGGTCCAACTCCAAAGGCAAACTTCTCCATACTTAACAAGGAGAACAGAAAAGCATGCTCCTGCCAACCTACCTAAGGAGCTCAACGGTGCTTCAGAAAGCCATATTGGCTTACAAGATGGGTTCCTAGATACAGCAGCCCTTATCTTGGGGACTGGAGAGATGGCTCACTGATTGAGAGAGCTTGCTGCTCTTCCTGAGGACCTGAGTTCAGTTCCCAGCATCCACATTTTCCATAAGTGCCTATAGCTCCAGGGATCTGACGCGGTCTCCTGGCCTTGTGGGCACCTACATACATGTGACTTACACAAATACTCAAACATACACACAAATAAAAATAAATCTTTCTAAAACCCTTGATATTCTTTGAGCTGCATACCTTCTTCTATAGAACAACGGAATTCTCTATGAATTGTATTTATTTCATTTTACCCTATTTTTAAATTATTCTCCTAGGAAGAATCATAACTGTAAACATCACTTAATAATGGGCACAGCATTTCACCATTAATATGAAAATAAGAAGACAATATGCATTTAGTTTTGCTAAGCCTGGTTGTCTAGAGAAAGGGGCCTGGGTGGCCGAGGAAGGACCCAGAATGTTCTCTGAACTGACTTCCTGCCTGTCCCACCTGTCAAATCTGGACACAGAAATGCAATACTGAGTCAAAACACTTCAAGGGCCAAGAGCAGACACTACAATTATATTACCTCCATTCATAATTTAAGCTGGTACTGATCCAAAAGGAAATTAAACATACTCTCTCTCTCTTAACTACAGACTTAACCTAGTACTAAGAGAAGTGAAATACAAAATACAATTATACCCTCCAGAAAGTGTCTCTGGCAGAAAACACGAGGACAGAGTAACGGTGAGGAACTGGGGGACTCTCCCAGCTTGAGGGTCTACTTCAGCTCAGTGTCTGAACGTGTGAAATCTAGGAGACAACCATTTACTCTAGACAAGAGAGGATGGGGGTAAACGCCATGAAAATCCAGCAGCTTCTCCAGCCTTTCTTTCCTCTGCCTCCAAAACTGAGCTCAGTGAGTACTTCTTTCCAAGATCCAGATGATGACTCCTGCAAAGAGGAAGTATATTCCTGGGTAAAACCCTGACCAGCTCCCTTGACCTGCCTTACAAACCTGGCTCTCACTTCCTTCCTGTTCTATTGAAACATCTATTCCTTAGCAGATTTCCTGAAAATTCACAGTGGTGGCTTCAAGCCCACCTTCTTAAACTAAAGGAGAAGGGGGAAAAAAAGAAAACTTTAAAATAGGGACTTTAGGCACCAAGGTGGTTAAGACTTTTCCGGAGTCAATCGAAAAAAAGTAAATCACCATTTTCTAATGCTTCCTTTTTTTCTTTTTTAACATAAGGAAATCCCCTTCCTTTTCACAAGACAAACCCACACTGAGGACTCACAGTCTACAGGCCGATGCTGGAGAAGCAGCAACAATTTAGTGGCTGTGCATAAAACTCAAGTCTGAGCTGCTTCATGGGGAAAACACACTTAGGAAAACCAGTTGTTCTCAATCTTCCTAATGGTGTGACTCTTAAATACAATTCCTCATGTTGTGGTGACCCCCAACCATAAAATTATTTTGTTGCTACTTCATAACTGTAATTTTGCTACTGTTGTGACTTGTATTGTAAATGTCTGATATGCAGGATATCTGATATGCAATCCCCGTGGGAATCAATACCCACAGGCTGAGAACCACTGAGGTAGACATTTGAAAGCTTGAAGAGAAAGTTCCTCAGAGTAACACCTGATGTTCCCACCATCATCTCCAAGGAAAATGCAGAACTCATGTAAATGCATTGAATTCTCTGCTTATTTTTTTTTCTGACCACTGGTGAGAGAGAAACACCACAGCACAGCACAGTACAGACAACACAGAAGAACTACCCACTCACAACACCAGGCCTCACCTGTAATTTCATATACATGTGCGAGCACTCTTGTGGCTTATGGAACACACTGAGGGTATCATGGCATCCTGAAACCTGGGCCTTGGTCTCAATGAACGCTGTGTCTGAATATCTGGTGTTACCAGGTGTTCATCAGATTCTCAAAAATATTTGTTGAGTGAATGAAAAATGAACCAAAGCAAAATGAGGACATGGCATTGTAGCCTGAGGAAAATTTCTAGATAAACCATAGACGGGAGCTTCTCAGATCCTTTGGGGGGGAAAAAAGGCAACACTAGAAATTGTTTTCTTTTTGTATTTGTTTTTATCTTCTAAGAAAAATGTAAGTGAATGTGCCTATGAATGCCTAATTACCACAAGAGAAAGAATAGCTGATCGTTTATGGAGAAGGGTGAGGAACAACCAACAGCATATAGGACTGAAGGCTGGACTTACCATGCAAGAGACTTGCTCTGTCTCTCTAGTTATGGATAGAAGGAACAATCTACAGTACCCATGGTGAGGTTGGACTTCAGAAGGGACCCTCCACCCCTGCTGTCACCCCAGATAAGGCAAGTAAGTGACTTAGGAGAAAGGTATGTTGATATGTATGAAATAACACCACACCACTGGTCGGTGATGGGTGTGGAATAGAAACGAAGTTCTGCAGGTCACTGGTCCAAATAGTAACCAAGGCACCATTCTCCTTGCCTGCCTTCAAGGGCTGAGGGGCTGCCATCTCCCACCTAAAGCATGAAGTATAAACAACGGGAGGCACTGTTGGGAGGTGCACCTTCTGTGCACTGAGAGCCCAAGATCACCCAGGCCCATTTACCTGACCCATGGGAGGGCCTTTTCTGACCTCTAAGGAAATAAATATACGCATAAAAGGTGATTCAGGGAATATTCAGATGGCTTAGATGGTAACTTGCTCACTGGCAAAGTATGAGGACCTAAGTTTGATCCCCAGCATCCACGTAAAAAGCCAGGCTTAGTGGCAAACTTATAATCCCAGTGCTACGGGTGGGGAACAGCCAGGTCCCTGGGTTTGCTGGCAGCCAGCTTAGTCTACCCAGAAAGCCCCAGATCCCAACAACAGAAAGACCCCATCTCAAAAACACTATGTAGACAGCTCCTTAGGAATAACAACCAAAGACAATCCCTGGCCTCGGCACACTGGTGCACATGCACCCAATGTGTGCATTAACATGTACATAGAGAGAGAGGGGGAAGCTGCAGACCAGTTACATTCATACACAGACATGAGACAGGCTCCGAAGCACCTTACAAATACACAATGGTTCATCCTCATTTTTCAACTTCAGAGTAATAACTGAGAGGGACTGAAGACAAACACACTGGCTTTCCCTTTTACAAATTCACTAAGTAAGAGACTTCAGCCTCCACTGACACTAGGAACCTCAACCTCACCAAACTAGGATTTCTACAAATCACCGGCCCAACTACCAAAGGCAGAGGTGGCAAGACCTCCAGGCCAGAGACACAGGAAAAGCCACCTGCCTATCAGTGGCTGCTCTATAATTTATTTTGACAGCAAAGTTGTTTTTCTGGCACTAGAAATTTAAAGTCTGGGTTCAGGCCTCCATTTTTGGTTCCTGCTACTTACTTTCAAGTTTTGTGCTACTAGCCTGTCTTGCATCAGATCAGTTCATCTGAGAAGAGGATGGACTAACACACGTTAGGGTCTTGTCCTGCTCAATTCCCTGAATAAAGCTACTTTTCTGATCTGTAAAATCTACACCCTCTCCAAGATGTTTTCTTTTTCCTAATACATAGCTCTTCTGCCAAACACATCATAATTCTAAGCCCATGTTTACATTTGCAAAAAAAAAATAGAGATAGAAAGGGGGGGAGCTTAATTGCTCCAGGAACAGAACGTACGGGAGCTACACCCACCACCGTTAACAAAGGATAGCTCCAAGAACCAACTGCTTGAGAGCAAAAAGAGGGACTAAGGTCTATGCTGCCTCTGACAGGGTCTGTTCTCCCACACCCAAAGTCAGTGTCAATGATATGTCACTTGTGGAAACATATCCACTCAGAAGACCATAGCCGGACACATCCTGTATGTCAGAAACACAGAGAACAAGTGGTGGTGGATGTCCAATCTTGAGGACAAAAGCAAATCTGAAATGTCTGGGCTTAAGCTGATTTTAGAGGTAGAAATACCAGCTACTCTGATTTGATCATTCCATGTTATCGACATGTATTGAATGATCAGTGTGCCCAAAAATATATGCCATTGTCATCAATTAAGAAATGTTAAAATCACTTAAAAGTTTAAATCTCCTTTGTCCTTGGGAACAGCAACACCAAAAAGTCTTGATGAAGGAACAGAGCTGGGTTCAAACCTGGATTTATTTATTTAGTTATTTAGTTATTTATCCATTCATTTATTTGCTTTTTTATCCCAGACTGGCCTTGAATTCCAGTGTATTTGAAGATGGCCTGGAATGCCTGCTCTTTCTGCCTCTCCCCCTCCTGAGTGCTAAGATCTCAGGCAGGTGCCACAACACTCTGTTTCTTGTGGCACAAGGATCAAACCCAGAGCTTTGTCCATGCTAGGCAAGCCCTCTATGGCTGTGCTTCATCTCCAGCCTCAGAGGTGGGTTTTCAAAAAGCAAGAATAGTGACAGCCACCTCTTATCCACACAGACACAAGAAAAAGTTTTTAAGAATAAGAATTCAACCACAAAGCTGGGCGTGGTGGTGCACACCTTTAATCCCAGCACTGGGGAGGCAGAGGCAGGAGGATCTCTGTGAGTCTGAAGCCAGCCTGGTCTACAAACTGAGTCCAGGACAGCCAGAGCTCTGCTACACAAAGAAACTCTGCCTCAAAAAACTGATTGAGAGAGAGAGAGAGAGAGAGAGGAGATTCAACTATAAGTAATAATAATTTCAATTCACTGCTAATCAATGAATAAATAGATCTGTGTCTCTGGACAAGAAAGTAGGAATAGTTCTGAAAACAATGTTTTCAGAATAATGTCTGGAAGGAGTTTTGGCAAGGATGGAAGGTACAGCTCTGTAACTCAGTGGCAGAACAGTTCCCTATGACATAAAGCCCCAGGTTCTACTCTCAGCACCTGAGAGAGAAACACTGCAAGGCCAGATGTGGCCACCGAATGAGGTCAGCATCGGGGTCCAGATGCCCAGATGTCAGACGGTGATTCTGAAATGTCTCCTACATTACAATACAATTTTAGTAGGATCTTCTGAGTCACTCCCATCTCTTCCCAGGACAAAATGTTTGGTGTCTCCCTGTGACATACAATAGAGTGAGTCCTTCTTGCATCATCATCATCATCATCGCCATCATCTCAAATGTCACAATACCCTTTCGTCTGAGTTGAACAGCTCAAGGCAAAGAAAGTTAACACTCTAATAGACAAGGAAACCGTGAGCTTATTTTCTAAGAAAAAGCACTTGTCCTCAAATGAAAAAACAAAAAACATCAACTAGAAAATATGATTCAAGATAAAGTTCTAAATATGATTTGGAAACAGCATCTAGTACTAAAGTTTAGACCTTCTTAGAATTTTCTTTTTAAGTACTTGCTTAACTGGGTGAGTTCTTCCAGAAACCGCCTAAGCTATTTCACCCTTAATGAATCCCACATTTCTTTTCTTTTTATCATTATGATTTGTCTGCTGGGTGTTTATGGCTCTAGTTTTGTGATTTATTCATGAATCATCTTTAATTTGGCCTTTCTCTAGCAAGTCTATTTCTCTGGAAGCAGACAAAATGCACCTAGGGGTTTGAGGGGTGACTCTGGGGTAAATCAGTTGCCCAACAAGCATAAAGACATGAGTTCAAATATCCAGAGAACCCATGGAAACCTGAGCAGATAAGGCAACCTGGCTCAGATATCTGAACACAGGATCTCTGGAGCGTGCTGGCTAACAAGACTCAAGGATAAGTGAGAGAGAATGTGCCTCAAAGAAAGAGTGATATGAGTGATGGAGGAAGATTCCCAAGATGAGTCTCTAGCCTCTAACACATGCACACGCCATGCACGAGCTTGAGAGCACGCGCGCACACACACACACTACTCATACAAGCTGATACCAATCCTTGGGCCCCGCACAGTAAAAGAAGAAAACTGGATCCAAAAGTTGTCCTCTCACTTCCACATACATGTCAAGGCATGTGCATACACACCCAACAGCATACACATATACACATAATAAATAAACGTAAAATAATATTTAAATAACATGTGTAAAGGTGTTTGGCTAGGCCATCTTGAAAACCTATGTAGAAGGGAAGAACATAGCAACTGCATATCCCTTTAAAGTAATTTACAAAATTCAATGTCAATTGTGTGGAAAAATGATATTTCTTTAAATCCACTGCCCCCTCTGTAAAAAGCAGTTCACTAGAAAGTTTTCATTATTAACATTCTTAGCAACAAGCTTACAAGTGTCCCTTGATATTAATGGCAGACATTAGCAACTCCATTTCATCTCCTTGGTTACAGCAGAAAAAGGGAGAAAATGGTAGACTCGTCTCTGTAGATCGTCAAACCCTTGTTACTGAAATGATAAGCTGAGGAACAGTTCTTTTTGTTTATTATCTTTTTTTTTTTTAATCATTCCAGTTGTGCATTAGGGCTTTTTCCTCACTCTGAGTAGAAAGAAATACACATTCATTGAATTAACACAGATGACACTGCACTGCTTGTGGGACCTGTGATCATCAGGAGAAACAGGGCAAGTCTCTATGAGTCCAAAGCAACTCTTGAGAGTGGACACACGCCTTCTTCCATCTTGGCTTGTACTACACCTGGAGAAACCTTGAAACATGACTCCATTTCTCTTTTGCTCTCCTGCAATGGTCAATGTAAAAAGTCCCTGGACTCAGAATAAGAGAAAAAAAAATGTCCTCTGGACCCCAACTTCTGGCAACTTTTCCCGTCGAGAGTCCTCCACCTTCCTGGAAGACATCACTGGGTCACTGTGTACCCAGAAGGTCCCAGCCTTCTGCTTTGATCAGAGACTTAGGCCCTTTAGACGCTACAGGGATAAGCCTGGGGCATCCTGCCCTCCTCGCCATCTGCTCTGCACCAAGACAGAAACAACTGAGTGTGTAACAGATGCACAGACCCACCAGGCTACGCCCCTCCTGTCTCACAGAAGTTCTCCATGATTGCGTCACCTGTACTCTCTGAATCCCCACCTTCCCACCCCACCCCTCGCTCCCAAGGAAGCTGCTCAGCTGGTTAGGAGACAATAAATGATAGTTGTTTTCCTAAGGAGGCTAAGGGCCTGAGATTTTATATTATGCTTTACAATGGTACCAATAAAAGAGTTTAACAAGCCAAATTAAAATTTAAATGTGCGTGTGGAAACCGGAAATTTACAAGGCAGTGAGACTGGGTCTGGGCAGAAACTGTCTAACACTGACAACTCAACAGAGTTCTGGTCTCAACCTCCGGTGAGCACCTTTTCAGGTCTGAGGGTAGGATCTACACAGAAGAGGGGTACATGGATCTCTCTCCACCATTTCCCTGCAGCGTGTGTGTGTGTGTGTGTGTGTGTGTGTGTGTGTGTGTGTGTGTGTG
>CAJQZJ010033594.1:166329-200657 GCA_907164525.1 Lophiomys imhausi | reverse complement strand
TGTGTGTGTGTGTGTGTGTGTGTGTGTGTGTGTGTGTGTGTGTGTGTAATGGCTCAATGAGATAATCCAGGAAAAAGAAATTCTTTCCATCCTAAGATTCCCAGTGATGTCTGCAAAGTCCTTTTCGCCATATAAAGTACATGTGTATATATCCGCAGCAAGCTTCAAGGATTCCACCGTGGACATTTTGGTCCTTATTTAACCTATCACACAACTGAACTATGTTTCAGTGCTATACAAATCCAAAGCCTTTTTGATTGTTTTTCAAGACAGGTTTTCACTATGTAGCCTTGGCTACCCTGGAACTAGCTCTGTAGACCAGGCTGGCCTAGAACTCACAGAGATCTGCCTGTCTCTGCCTCCCAAGTGCTGGGATTAAAGGCGTTTGCCACCACCACCCGGCTCCAAAGCCTTTTGATGAGTGAGCTTTTATCCAAGTAGAAATAGAATTTCACCTCACCTACAGGTAAGATTAGGCTGAAGACCTTCTGAGTCAGTATTTATTCTCTGGTCTTAGATATCCTCTGCCCCTGCCTTTGCCTCTAGTAGGCTACCTCTAAGAAATGGACTACTTCACTAGTGCCACAAATGCCAAGAAGGACTTGTCAGATATAATGCCTCACATGACTCCCTTTCCCTCAACAGCCTCAACTACCCACTCAAGTGTGAGATCAGCAGGTTAATGGCAGTGACATACTACCCACCACAGGTAACCTTTGACAAATATTTATCTCTGGACACCTGCTGAGCACATGGTTCAATTCTAGACATTGGACCACACACAAGAAAACAAAGGACTATGCCAAGAGTAGAAAAGAAAATGCACAAGGAAATACAGTGCCATCCTGGAAAGACAGAAAGGCCACTTCCGATTTTTTAGGCCTGCAGGAAATGTCCACTTAAAGCTGGGTGTGTGGTACACATTTTTATCCTCCAGCACTCAGGAGGCAGAGGTGGGCAGACAGATCTCTGGGAGTTCTAGGCCACCCTGGTTTGCAAAGCAAGTTCAAGGGCAGCCAGGGCTACACAGTGAGAGTCTCTCCAAATAATAAAATTAAAATTGAAATAATAAATATGTAAATAAATAAGTGTATACTTACATGAGAACATCATGCCAGATGGCATTTGGGTCCTATTTAAACTAGGTAGGATTTCCAACCACACACAAAAGAAAAAGAGAAAAAGAAAATGAATCTCATCTCAAGGCAACAGGGTTTAAAATAGAGGGGCCTTGTTTCTAGTTATTTCTAGATATAGAAAATATCTAGTCTTTGGTGAAAGACAAAATCGTAAGAAAACCTCAAAACAAAATAGACTTCATTCCTCACAAAATAATGCCTCTTCCAAATATCTACAGAGCATGCACACAGACACCATCTAACATGCCTACCTAAAGGATTTCTTGGCTCCTCCTAAAGTCAAAGAAATAAAACATGGCAGTTGTTCTGTGCCTAATTGCCCTCCGTTAATGACAGAGCCAAACTGAGGGTCAAAGTGTTTTCCTTCTGCCCAGCAATGCAGAACCTCCTTACCCTCCCCTCACATATCCAGCACAAATGTGCTCTGCCCCAAGTCACCAAGGCCAGACAACAGGCAGCTAGGACGTGTCTGTAGCCTGGAAGTCACTGACATCCAAATGAATGCATCCTGCACAGATCCCTGCATAGCTTGCTTCTCAATGGAAAGCCTAAGGAAGACCTGGGCACAGGCTTCCCCTTCTCCTGCTTTTGTAGCTTCCCTGTGAGGGCCTTCATGACATTCATGTCCCTTCTTTAGTAACAACCTTCTTTCATTGGCAGTGGCCTTTCTGTGGCATCACTCAGTCAACTCCAATCCTGTGGCTATAAAAGACAGGTGAGCGAACAGGATCACAAACATCACCCCTAGAGCAACCAAAGAGGCTAAGGGACAATGAGGAAGGACTGGATCCATGCAAGGGATCCATGTGGCAGAACAACCAGGCCAAGAGATCCAGATGTCCCCAGCAGCAACAGGGTCCAGGAATTAGACCAAAAAATAAGAGTCAACACTCACAAAACAGTGTCAGTCATGATGGAACAAAGAAGGCTGAATGAATCATGTTTCTCATGGTCAAGGTTTCAGAAGGGAAATTTCTTTAGAACAACTTTCAGTTGGCTGATGTGTCAGTCTGTGTAGGAGCGCGGTGCCCCACTCACACCCCCACCCCCCTGGAAGGGGGACCATCCAAACAAGACACTCAGACCAAAAAGCAGTTGCAATGGGCATTTGAATTTCAACTGTCTGAGAAGTTTGGTTACACCAAATGGTTACTCAACAGCTGGGAAAGAAGGCGCTGGGATCTGGCAACTCCGGTCTGCATCCCAGCTTTCCCACGATCCTGCTCTGTGGTGGAGGGGCAGCTGCTACTTCCTCTGAGGGAGAGCGCTGAACCCAAGGCTCCTCCCAGCCCTATAACCATCAACACCTTACCTCCAACATTCGCTAATTACACAGCCATCATCACAAACTACAGGACCATGTGTCCTTAAAAGTAGAAATAGCACATTTTCAGACAGCAAGAAAATGTAGGAGAAAATCCTTAAAAGGTCAGAATGCTTCGAATTTTCCCTTAAGGAATTTGTCACATGAAGAAATACTTAACTTTCCCTACACAGGGACAGCTGGAGATGACGGTCAGGAATGCCCAGCAGAAATGCAGAAAGGTACATGAGCAGCAAGCACATGCTTATAGTTATTTTTGAAAAAGAAAAGCAAGACTGGAAGAAAGTAGGGGAATGGAGGAGGATGGGGAGGGACAGGGGAGTAAAAAGGGGGTCCCTCTTCCTCCTCCTCTCACTGTGGAATAGTCTAAACAGAAAATTCTCCACAAGTTTTGAACCTCTGCTCCTACAGGACACAGTATATTTTCCAAGTGGGTCTGAAGGGATAAAAGGCACTCAGGTTCTGTAAAATAAATACATAAAGTAGCATGGAAAGAACACGTTATTGTTCAGGAGTCAGGAAGCTTTGGAGCCCAGCCCAGGAAAACACTCGGCAACCAAAGGTGTTCCCTTCCAAGACTCGTCTGTTTATAGAGGACTCAGATAATTCCAGACATGTGTGATTCCATGTCAATCCAACTTTCCTCGGAGAAAGCACACTTGGGCTCAGAATAGCTACAATTTAGAAAGGGCTGGAAAGATTACCTCAGCATCCTAGTCTGAGGGACCACATGCAGTGAAGAAGTGCAGATGCTCCTGCACTGCCTCTGCCATTAAAGAAATGACACCATGACGTCTCCGCCTGTCACCCAGGCCAACATTTTTTTTGTCCATTTGAATGTCTGCTCCTAATTCCTCAGCCAATACTGAAGATGATTAAGAATATCCTCGGACGAGCCTTTGGCTCTCATCAAAGTTCAGGGGCTAAATGTGATGCTAATCTCATCTTGGTCAGTGGTTGTCTGGCTCCCTAGAATGGGAGATGAACAGTGTGCAGCTAGTGTTGAAATGAGATAAATGGCATTTTCAAATTACTTATACTGGAAGCTCCTCCAATGAAAAGCACCTCACAGATCCTCGTCACATTAATGTGGTATGTCTCATTTGTCAGACGATGACAAAAGAGAGTAAAGAATAAGCCTTGGGGTCAAGAATAGAGAAGGACAAATCCTACGTAGCTCCAACTACCATTGCAGGCCTACTCAGTAGCACCGGGAGAAATCGCATACAAGTGAGCATTAAAATATCATGGCCTGAGAGTAAATGATTCCAGGAGACTGGCCTGCTGTGTTCCTTCACAACTGACCTGTCCCTGTGCCTGGAGTCATTGTCATCACTCATCATGAGTGATGACATGGAGAAGGCACATGGCTAGACACCCAGGAAAGGAAGGCTGAATGACAAAAAGCCACCAGACTGTAAGTCCTTTCTTCTGGCTAACTCTCAGGCCTTCTTCTATCAGCACCTTTACCCAGTTATGGTTGCCAGATAAAACAGGCTGCTAGGGTTGGTTTGAATTTCAGATAAATGCAGTCCCAGACAACCCCCGGTTGGTGGGAAGGAATGGCCATGTCAGTCTATGTTTGATATTAACAAAGCACTCAATAAATTATGAGAGAAACTATTCTAAAACGGGCTTTATGCTACGTGATTTTGCCCAATTACAGGCTAATGTCAGTGTTCTGAGTGCATGTTTTTACTAAAAATATATTTTAATACAATATATATATTCTGATAAGTTTCCCTTCCCCCCACTCCTCCCACTTCCTACCCCCCACCATCCAACTCTTCATTCTCCTCGATCCAGCCCCAAACAGACAGATAAAAAGAAAAAGCACAAGAAAAGGAGGTTATACCATAACATTTTAGGCAAGATACTTAGATTTACTTTAGACTTGTACTATTTAGACTTGCAGTATTTTCATAGTTTCAGCAAAAATACAATATTTTCAACTTCTAAACATTTTACCCAGTGGTAAGAAGGATACTCAGGAGCCCCATTAACTATTTTTAATGTTAGTAGATTCAAAATATTACATGAATCATGCTTTTTTTTTTTTTAAATCAATCTTGGGCTGCCAAAATGGTTTAGGGGTGTGTTAGTCAGGGTTTCTATTGCTGTGAGGAAACACCATGACCAAAGCAACTTGGGAGAAAAGGGTTTATTCAGCTTACACTTCCACATCACTGTTCATAATCAAAGGAAGTCAGGGCAGGAACTCAAAGGGCAGGAACTTGGAGTCCATCAGCTGCTGCAGAGGCCATGGAGTGCTGTTTTACTGGCTTGCTCCTCATGGCTTGCTCAGTCTACTTTCTCTTAGAACCCAGGGCCACCAGCCCAGGGATGACCCCACCCACCATGGGCTGGGCCCTCCCCCACTGATCACTAATTATGAAAATGCATTAGAGCTGGATCTAATAGAGGCATTGTCTCAACTGAGGCTCCCTCTCTTCAGATAACTCTAGCTTGCATCAAGTTGGCATAAAACTAGCCAGCAGAGTAGATAAACGTGCTCTTGGTGTCAAACCTGAGGTCCTGAGTTCAGCACCTGGGACCTACAGGGGAAAGGAGAGAAGCAACTCCTTCAAGTTGTCCTCTGACCTCCACAAACAAACCTTGTATACACACACACACACACACACACACACACACACACACACAAATCCTTTTAAAGGTTTTAAAAATTAACTCTTTACATGGATGTCTCGTTTCCTATTTTCTGCATCTGGCATTCTGCCACTATCATCTTTCATAATATAGAAAGAAAAAGAAGGTATAAATAGAAACAAAAAACAAAGAAACTGCCTAGTGAGTGAAGAGGAAATCAACAAGCCAATTGTGTTCAATGTCATCAACAGCAAAAATTAGTAATTTTACAATGACATGCGCTTGGTCTTATTGTAGCTTGCTAAGCTGTGTTTGGTTCATGTTCCTAGGAGGCTGGGAGGAAGAAGGGAGGGAAACTGGTCGGGACGTAATATATGAGGGAAAAATTTTAAAAATTATTAGTTAAAAAATTTTTTTGAAGTGTTACTGAATGGAAGGTTTTACCATCACTATTTGAAATGCAAAACTTTAAAAAGGTCTTGGGGACAGAACCTTCCTTCTTGACACTCTGAAGTACTGAGTTTCCAATCAGCAAGGTGGAGGAAGCATTGTTGACATCCCATGTTAGTCCCGGGTTTCCATTTGCAACACTGACCCAGTGCCCCTTGACCCCACCCTAGTTTTGTTTTGTTTGTTTTCTGTTATGCACAGAGCAGCCCTGTGACACCAGCTCTGGAAGCAATCTGGAAACCCAGCTGGGTTATATAAGGAGCGTGAGGGTGGCTGATAGAAGAGAACAGAGCTGGAGCTGACAGAGGACTTCAGGGAAGACTTGAGTCAGGGTCAGGAGGAGGAAACTGGATGGCATCCCAGGACTTGAGATCCACAGTGTGGCTTTGTTGTTCCTGGTGACCAGACACACCCATGCTCCCCACACGGCCCGCCAAAAACAGTACTCTAGAGACAGGCCATATCTCTGTTCCACCCCTGCAACATTGGGAAGGGCTTTCTCGCTCCTGGATGTGAAAAGCTCAAGAGACAGAACACAGCTTCAAGATGGAGCCCCAGAATGCAGACACTATTATTAACAACAAAGCCCTTTATCCAGCAAGCAGTGAATGGATTTAAATTGAATGACCAGTGGATGGCTAAAAAGGTACTGAGAAGTGATTATTAATAAATAACCCTGCTTGTACTATTTCAGACCCATCTTCAGGTAAGTGTTGGGTGACAGCAGAAAGAAAGGGGAACTTGGTATCCCCACCTGAGTTCAAAGCCCTCAGTGCCCTTTGACTAAGTGTTAATGGTGTTGGACGTTTTTGGGTGCCAGCCCAAAATTATACTGCATTGTCTATTGCCATGCATTGCTCACAAATCCCCTTAAAGAGAAAAAAACAAGTCTCATATGAAGGGCAAGTCTCCAAGAAGCCAGGCAGCCCATCCAGCTATAAACATGGTACGATGCAAGAGTGACTGATACAGACGCCGCCTCCCACCTTCAGCAGACACCGGTCTGAAGGACATGTCACATGGTCTGCGCAGTAATCATGACATGGTAAAAAGAGGTACTGCGCAAACTCATCAGTTACACAAGGAAGCTAGGTTCTCTCCGAAGACTTCCCCCATGCCCAAGTCTAGGCTCTGTTCAATTTGACCCAAAGATGCCGCCACATCGATGACTGTAATAACAACAATCAAAGAAAAAAAAAAGGCCATCAATTTCAGAGAGGGGGATAAAACAAGTGAGAGGTTGGAAGGAGGGGGTCATAGGAATCAGAGTGGGGAAAAGGAAGGGAGGAAGTGATGTAATTGTATCTTAATTTTAAAATGTATTTAAAAACAAATCAATAAAGGCTTCACAGAGAGAAGTTAGAAAAAAAAGTATAAAAGAAAGTCACTGAGAACTTGACCTCAGCAGATGGGTATCAGCTACCAATTAGGCAGGGGTGGCAATGTCATGAGGCAAGCCTGGTTTATGTCATCCCATGCCCTGATGACTACATAGAAAGGCCTGCCACCTCCCCTCCACCAAAAGCAACCTGGCCCTATGAGTAACAAAGTTCTATGATTAAAATTCATAATGAGGGCTAGGGACACAATTGAGCCAGTAGTGTTTGCCTAGCATGCAAAGAGTTCTGGGCTTTATCTCCAGCACTATGTAAAAACTGGGTGTGGTGGCACGTCTGTAATCTCAAAACACTAGAGGGGGAAAGATGGGGCATTGCAAAGTTTGAGGTCGTCCTGGGCTACATAGGAGTTCAAGAACAGCCTAACCTCGAGACTCTGTCTCTGACAATATAATAGTGACGATGAGATGAAATAATTTTCAAGACATCAAACAGGCCCAGAAATAAGCATTTTATGTAAATTAGTAATAACTGTACATATTAGCAACTTGAAACAAAAGCTAAGGGTTAAGACACAAAATATACTTCTTCCTGGAAAGGCCAGTCTCTGCTAGGTCAGTCACAAACTGAAGTGTGAGCGATACAATAATGACCATAACCTAAGGAAAGGTGGACAGAAGCAAACAAAAGTCAGTAATTCTTTAAATGGACCGACCATTTGGTTCACAGTCTTGACCTCAACACTGCTCTTTCCAGCTGGAAGCTACGCAACCATCTGAGAAAACCACTATAAAACACTAAAACTTTCAAACACAGATGTCCCAACAGCACATCCACCAAAAAAAAAAAAAAAGTATAAGAAGAAGAAAAAAGAAAAGAAAAAAACATCTTTTGGTATTGATCTTTGTATATTGATACAAAATTAAGGGTAACGCTTCTTAAAGGTATTGTTCATAGTAATACTTAAAAATGAAATGTCAAGTTTTGACATCTCGCTACCAACCGACATAAACTGTTTAGGATAATTAAGAAACGGAAACTAATAGTCATGAAAACGTGTCATTTTGTTAGTTACTATGACAGTCTATCACAGTTATTTTCTAAGCTACTCAGAAATCAAGTTGCTAAGAGACAAGCAATATTTGCTTATCTAAATATAAGAGATAGATAGGGCATCTTCAAAAACCTCAAGAGATCTGCAGAATATGGCATTCAAAGATGTTTTCTTAACTTAATATTTTTTGATATCGAGACATGTCAGCTCTGACAGCACCCCCTATTCTACTCCAAGTAGAAGATGAGCATCGAAGAATCTCCAGTGGGAGATGATTGAATTGGTGGTAAGCCTTTCTCTTGGCAAGAAAAACCCCTTGCTTCAACTGTAGACAGACTTCTGTCCAAAAAGGACAAAACTTGGAAGCAGATAAGTCGACAGCCTAGCTCTGCCAAGACAGGGTAGGTAAGTCCTTCATAATTCCTGCTCTACAATCAATGTCTGTCAGAGAAATGGGGCCAAATGGCTGAAGATTGATGCTGTAATGTATGGAGAGAAAATGGGAACTGTCCAGGCAGCCACTGGTATGTCATTTCTTAGTTTTGGAAGCTGCAGGCCCTGCACTTCCTATATAATCAGATATATTTATCCCTCTCAGGTCTCTGAGGTGGTTGAAGAATAGATAGCTAGAGTCTCATAGTTAAATTTTGAGTTGTTTAGGAATCAAGAAGGTGTTCTGGATCTAAGAAGATATTTTTAAAATTATGAGGCAAGTTAGTATGAAAGCTGAGTTAGATATAGAACTTTAAACTCATGGAGATGGTTAGATAGTAGAATGTTAAAGTCAGGTGCCAAATACATATGGACTGGACATTGGGAATGTATGCTAAGCCATATAACTCTTATACTTGTGGCCTATTTATTTCTGTTGCTTTGTATTGTATTTATAGTTATAAGAAAAAGAACCATTTTTTGGACTGAAAGGGAGAGCTGTTGGGGGGAAAAAAGAAATACCTTAAACTAAAAAAAAGAAGGGAAGAGGATGGGGGGGCTGAGGGGGAGGAGGGTGGAAGGGTGGGACTGGAAAGGGGAGTAGGGAGGGGATTGTGATTGAGATGTAACTTGAAGAAATAAAAAAATAAATTAAAAAAAAAGAAAAAACATCTTCAGAACACAATCTCCAAACATAAAGATGCTTACAAATAAAAATGCTTATGTGGGTGGGAGGGTGGGACTGGAAGGGGTGGAAAGAAGAGTCTGTGATGGATATATAACCTGAAGTAATAAATCAATATTTAAAAAAAAAATTTTTAAATGCTTATGCTACTAAGACAGAAGTCCAGGCAGACGGTGTGCATTACAATGAAGGGCGGAACAGCAAGAAACATCACCACACAGGCACAGCCTTAGTGTGGAAAAACAACAGGAGCTCCCACCTCCATCCTCCATGCATGTGTGTGTTTGTGTAGGTGTACACACTTATCTTCATGTATGTGGATGTGATGGCCAAAGGTCAAGCTCAAGGTACCCTCCACTTTGGTTTTTTTGAGACAGGATCTCTACCTGGGACCTAGGGCTCGTTAGGCTAGGCTGGCTGGCCAGCAGGTGCTAGGGATCTAACAAGTGTGTATCATGATGCCCAGCTTTTCCACACTGCGCCAAATTAATTAAGCCAGACACCAAAAAACAAAACCATAACTACCACATGTGTAGCTTACAAGACGTACTTTGAGTCATCAACTTCATAACAAGACAAAGGAGAACAGCACTTACAACAGACTGGGATAAGGGGAGATAGAATTATTGTGTCCTGGACACAGACAGAGGTTTGCAAGACAGAAAGAACTCTAGAAGCCCCATCACACAGCACTATGAATTCACTAAACACTACTGAACTGTGCACTTAAAATAGTTGGGAGGGTAAATGCTATGTGCATCTTACCATAGTTAAATACATAAATATACCAGGCCCAAATACCATAAACAGATACCACAGACAGTCAAACAGACAGCTAGATAGATAAACGGACACACACACACACATACATTTAGTACTAATGTTTCATGCACCATGAAATATTACCCATTATTCTGGAAGCAGAGGGTCACTTTCCAATGACTCTGTAGACACTGAACCCAGCTCTTGTAGCAGCCTTCATTATTTTCCCTACCAAGAGTCCATACCAGAAATTCTGCCTCTTTCATTCGCTCTCTAGCCAAATGACCTCAAAAAAAAAAAAAAAAAAAAAAAACCACTTCCCCCAACAGAGCCTCTTTTGTTTCTATCATTTCCCCCAACTCTTTTTTTTTTCCTTTTAGGTGGCAAAACAAATGTTATATGGAATACAGAAAAGTAGATGCACACACACATACACAGGTACACATGTGCAGACTTTTTTAAAAATTAGATACTTTTTTGGAAGTAGTATTTTTCCTTAAGAAATACGGAATAATATACATTGAAATGCAAAGCCTTCTACAGACCTAAAAGCAACTCTTCTCACCTACAGTAGGTTCCCATGGAGTCTGTTTTAGCACTGACTGTATGCTGCCAGGGCACCAGCTCAGGAAGCCACAGAAAATCAACATGGACCACTCTAAAGAGCCCATTGGTGCAGATGAAGAAATGATGGGGCTTCTCGGGAAAGAAGGTGCTATGCACCAGTTTCTTTTCACTTAAGCTCTATGGTTGGTTTGTGGTTCTGATCCAACAGCATATATTCACACTTAAGTGATGCACACCAAGCATAATTCAGTTTCAAGACCCTTCAGAACCCAATGGGACTTGCACACTGGAGGACTGGAAAGGATGGGAGGAAAGGCTTCCTTCAGGGCCGCTCACTGTGCACAGTGATAGTCCTACTGTGCAAGGTGACCTTGAACACCTCATTAGCACTAACCAATCCTCTAATCCTGGGGTTGATCAGGGTCAGGTCCCTACAAGCCCCCAACACACTTTCCTCAACCAATCAACACATAACTTTATTTGTTTCTATTAAAAAAAAAAACTTTTAGTATACGGCTACTTTATGAGCACGGGAGTCTCAGGCAATGGTGGCTTTCTAGCATAAACATATTTCTTCCCAAGATACATTACAGCCCATCCTCAGGAACACTAAACACATACCAGACCTACAGTTAGGACCATTTTAAACAGGGAGCTCACTAACAGAAATATGAAAATTCAAAACAATCTGGGGTTAAATAGACTGCCACAGGGACACTAACAGTTTGAAGAGTAGTCAAGAGAAGTGTGACCTTGTCTAGCCTCACCTGGTACAGGCAACCTAAACTACTGGCATTTTTTTTTATCACACACATCCATCAACATCCATGAAAGCACTTCAGGTATTGCTTTGGGGTACCAAATTTTAACATGTAGGCACATTCACAAATGCACAACTTTGCATGATGAGGACCAACCCTACCCATATTTGCTGACTGGACTCTCTTAAGACCTTCAGGTCCAAAAGTAAATACAAAATCTACTCAAACCTATCAGCAGTGACCCTATAATCAATCATGTGATCAGGTGCCTTGAGCTGTGTCCAGCACCAGATGCTTAGGAATGGTGGGAATTTCCCCTTCTCTCCAAAATTCAGCAGGTGAAGGGCTGAGCAAAGGGCCAGGTGCTTGGGCCTTTGACTTCAGGTGTTTAAGGCCAGCATGACTTTGATCCAAACACAGGCCACCTCTTTGACCAGGAGGGTCTCCTCAGCCTCCAGCTTCCTCAAAATCATCCCCTTTGTCTACTCATTCTTCAGCACTGATCTGAATGCAACTTCCATTAAAATTCACAGATACTCTCTCACATCCTAACAAAGGTGTCTCTGTTCCAAGAATTCTCTATCGGTTCCATGTTCACATTTCACATAAAACTCCAGATTTTAAAATGCTGGGTTTGTTCCAACCTGCTATTTCTGGTAACATCAAGTGTCTTATATCATAGAAATCGAAGCAGATGGCAGGCATACTGTCACTAACACAGCATCCTTGCAAAACAACAAATGACTTGTTTTACTCCCAGGAAAAGATAGACACATGGATTTACAATCAGAATGAGTCGCCTGCTTGAGATCCAGGAGGTTTAGGGCAAGGGAACCAGGGACCTGACGATCATTAAAGTTATTGGGTGTTTTCCATGCTGTAGAAAAAGTTCAGGCCTCGCCTGGGCAGCACAACCCTCTCACCATGGAAGAAAGTTCTGGGTTTGATTTCGGTTTTCTGTAGACTGGAGGTCAGCTGGGTCCGAAGCACACAGGCCAGGCACCTGCTCAACCACAACCACTTACCACCCCTTATCCTGTCCCCTCCCTCCCCCACCTTACTCAGCTCCTTCTCCTTTCTGTGAAACTAAAATAGGAGGCATTGCCTGTGTGTGAAAACTTCTGCTTTCAACTCTCAAAATGGGTCCCTGTGAAAGGCTTTTTGACATCACGATGAAATGCTTTTATTCCTCCACTGATGCTGTGATGAACTTAAAATATATCTGCCATTCTTTTTTCCTTTTCTTTTGTTTTTTTGAGATAGATTCTCACTATAGTCCAGACTGGCCTAAAACAAACTTGCAGTAATCCTCCTGCCTCAGCCTCGCAAATGCTGGTGTTACAAATGTAGCCACCACACCCAGCTGGTCTACCATTCTTAACCGCTTTCCCAGCTTCAACGTCTCATTCCTACACAACTAGTCAAGGGAAAAAAATGGATTGCAAGGAGCCAATTCCACACTGTACCAGTCAGCAACAGAGAATTTTTTGGGGCTAGTAGGACTTTGCCCTAGGGCTTTGGCTGACCTATCAGATTCCTTGAGTCTATTCCTGTCTGTGAAAAGACTTCAGAAGTATGGAATGATGACATGGGGACTCACACTGAGTCGTGGCTAAAACCCACACAGTCTTCTTCTGCATTTACCATCAAAGACAGGCCAAGTCTAAGATTACCCTTTAAAAGGCAGGGTGAAGGTAGAAGAACAGATGCAGCTCCAACCACAGCTGGATACTCTCAGGAGGAGCAGATGTTAGCCATAAATGTAGGGAAGCCACAAGGCTAGCTTAAATCCATCTCCAATCCTGAGTGAAAACGCTCACCTGAACATAACAGTTCTACCAATTCCCCTGCCCATCGGGGGCCGAGGCATGGGGAAGGCAGGAGAACTGGGCCATGGGGCAGAGTTGCAGAGCAGGGGGACCCATTAGTGAGGATGCATGCTGTGTGACTAGCAAGTCTTAAGCTTGCTCACCTGCAGCAGGAGCAGGGAAGTAGGAAGTTGATCCTCAGCTCCCATGTGAAAAGCCAGGCTTGGTGGTTCAGTATGTACTGGGGTGGTAGAGGCAATGGATTCCTGAGACTCAGTGGCTAGCTACTTTATGGGCAAGCCCCGGGCCAGTGAGTGAACCCATCAGAAAAAAACAAAACAAAACAAAAAAACAGGTAGATAACTCCTAGGGTCTAGCCTCTGGTCTCCATACACATGTGCACTTGAACACACACACACACACACACACACACACACACACACACACACACACACTGACCTGGTGCCACACGGAATACAGGTAAGAAATGAAAAGACAATGAATATCTTGATTTGTGTTCTGACATCAGACTGCTTGCACTTACATTCCATTTCTGCCACTTATTGGCTGTGTGATATTGGGCAAGTTACTAACCTCTCTGTGCTCTTGTGAGGATAATAACAGTCCCCACCTCAAGGACCCTTAAATGGGTCAACCAAATACGTACAGCACTTAAAACTAATTCTGTCACAAGGATCAGCTTCTACTAGTGTTAGTATGTTAGTATTTGCATGAATATGTCATCCCAAGTTTCATTAATCAATAATGGCATCTTTGCATTTTATTTTACCATTTAAAGTTAGCTTTATAAAAGAAATGATATATGATTTAAACAACAAAAAAAGAGTCACACAAAATAATTCAGTGTTTTTTCCACATTACTATTTGGGGGAAAACTAAATCAAAACCATAATAATGAAATCACACCAGGGTGAGCTCAGGATTTGGAGGGCAGGAAGTTGACAGAGGTTGGGAGTCGCCCTAGAACTGATACCCAGCCTCTCTCCTCACCCCACCCAGGGCAGGCAGCAGGCAGCAGCCAGACCAAGGCATTAATTACAAAGGTACAGTGGCTGATGACTGAGGTTGATCAGTGACCACTTGAACCATCCCCAGAACAACTGGGTCACAGTTTGGCCTCACTTATCTGAAGACCATATCTTACTTACTACAGTAACTGAAGTCACCTTGGTTACCCCAGTTCTAAAATCCAGTGACTCACACTGGGGTGTGGCTCAGGGCTGGAGCACTTCTCAAATGCACTCCAGACCCTGTGCTTCATCCCAGCACTGAAAAAAAAAATGTAATCAAATCCCATGACTCGCCATGAGGGCTTTTTAATGAATAACTTTTTATTCATGGCCGTATACCAAGTACTGGGATTCCTAAAAAATAGTCTGAAGAATGACATGTCCTGGTTAGCTAAATTTATCTAGGCCACTCATGCCTTGGGAAGACTAAATAAATAAATGTTATACAAAACATTTTTGTTTCAAGTCTTGTCAAAACATGCCTGGCTGGAGCTGGAGAGATGGCTCAGCAGTTAAGAGCACTTGCTATTCTTCCAGGGGACCTGGATTCAGTTCCTAGCACCCACATGGCAGCTCACAACCACCTGTAACTCCAGATCCTATGTGTTCATCTGGCCCCACAAGTACCAGGCATGCACATGATACATAGACATACATGCGAGCAAAGCACACATAGACATATAAAAGCAAAATACCTCAAATAATGCCTGGTAACACATTAATTAAACTTCTTGTATTAAAGAAGTAAAAATATTGACTCACCTGCTTCCAAGTTTTGTCCTTTCTGGACAGCATTCTGTCTACAATTGAAGCAAGGGATTTTTCTTGCCCAGTGACAAGCGTGCCACTAATGCAACTATCTCCAAATGCTCATCTTCTACTTGGACTAGAATGAGGAGTGTTATCAGGAGCTGACATGTCTCAATATCAAAAAATCTTAAGCTAAGAAAACGTCTTTGAATGCCATATTCTACAGATCTCTTGAGGTTTTTGAAGACCACCTATCTATCTCCATAGAGCCTAGCTCTGCCAAGACAGGGTAGGCAAGTCCTTCATAATTCCTGCTTTACAATTAATGTCTGTCAGAGATACTGGGTCAAAAGGCTGAAGATAGAGGCTCTAAGATATTGAGAGAAACTGGGGACTGTCCAGGCAGCCAGTTGTCAGTTCTTAGTTTTGGAAGCTGCTGGCTCTGCACTTCCTGTATAATCAGATATATTTATCCTTCTCAGGTCTCTGATGTGGTTGAAGACTAGATAGTTATAGTCTCACAGTTAAGTTTTAAGTTGTTTAGGAATTAAAAGGATGTTCTAGGTCTAAGAAGGTTTTTTTTTTAAGTTGGTAATGGAAGTTAGAATGGAAACTGAATTAGGTATAGAACTTTAAACTCATTGCGATAGATAGATAGATAGATAGATAGATAGATAGATAGATAGATAATAGAATATTAATATCAGCTGCCAAATACATATGGACTGGACATTGGGAATGTATGTTATATCTTATAATTTTCATAATTATGGCCTAGTTATTCTTATTGTTTTGTATTATATTCATTGTTATAAGAAAAAGAACCTTTTATTGGACTAAAAGGGGGAGCTGTTGGAAGGGGAAAAAGTACACCTTAAATTTTTTTTAAAAGCAGACAGGAGGGAGAGGGGGAAGAGGGTAAGAGAGTGGGCCTGGGAGGGGGAGGAGGGGGGGAATATGATTGAAATGTAACTTGAAGAAATAAATATTTTTTTTTGGTTTTTTTTTTTTTTTCGAGACAGGGTTTCTCTGTGTAGCCCTGGCTGTCCTGGACTCAATTTGTAGACCAGGCTGGCCTCGAACTCGCAAAGATCCACCTGCCTCTGCCTCCCAAGTGCTGGGATTAAAGGCGTGCGCCACCACTGCCCGGCAGAAATAAATATTTTTTTTAAAAAAAAGAAGTAAAAATATGAAGGACACAGGCATGCAGGAGCCATGAGGGTCAGAGGTGGAGAAAGTCACAAGCTAATCAAGCCATGCACTCTATCCAGCCTACATCTCCTCCACCCAAAGCATGTCAAAGTCAGGCCCTGACAAGAGGGGAGGGTGATGTCCTGGGGGCTGGATTCCACAACAAACTAGTTTGGATTTTAGCCTGAAAAGCAGCAGAGAGTCACCAAAGGCAGAACTTGGGAAGATGGTTAACACGGCAGGTCTAGAGTGATAAAACTGGCCATGTCAAGTACGATCCGCAATACACCTTCTGGGGTACACCATCCTTTACCAACACAGCCACGGAAGAGAAAGCCAGACCTGCAGGAATCGAGCTATTTAGGTCAATGTGAGTCTGACACCCTCTGGCAAGAGAGCCAGGGGAGGGAACCCCAAATCCCTGCAAAGGAGTTAGCCTCATACATATCCAGACATGCCATTCCTTCTAGCTCTTTTCTCCTACCCAGGCCTATGATGGCTGAAGATTGGGACCCCAGAAGCAGGAGATAGGCGAGGACCCAGTGACCCACCCCAATGGGACTCTTTCACACACACATCCCAGATTGGGCGCCTATAAAAACAAGTGCACCCCAACAGAGAGGCACCTCTGTTCATTAATAAATGAATAAATACACATATGCTAATGATCCGTCACTATTAATAGATATGACTTAAAAATCGATTCCACTATGCACTACAGAGAATACTTGCAGGCTATTGTGCTACACAGCCATATTCAAAATAAAGGCTTGAGCTGCATAATGTATTGCTAGGTGGGACATTGTGCCTCTCCTGAGAATCTGAGAACAGGATTCTATGTCTTGATTCCTAAGCCACATGAGAAGCCTTGCAAACTGGGGACTGCTTTTCACCCAGTTCCATAAGAAAGTTTAAGAGCCTTGTAGAAGACAACATGCAAAGAACCACTGAGCTCTTCTCAATCCCCACACTGGATGTAACCCATGCTACTAATCTAATGGGCTGCTGACTGAAAATAAAAAACCGTAAGAGAATAATAAATGATCATGACCAAGTTCCAATCCACTAGCCTACATTATTAACTCAAAGCACAAGTGTCTCACTGTCCTCAAGGCTAGGGGGTGTTGATCTAAGCCTCCCTAGGCCTCATTTAGGTGCAAGGACTCAAGGGTAGTTTAGTAGGCTGCAAGTTCTCTTAAATCATAATTTTTATTTTTTTATTATTTCCTACTGAGCATACGAACTAATGAGTTTCACCGAGCCATTTCATATATTCAGAATTATATTTTGTCCTTATTCATCCTCTTAATTGCCAGTGGGAAAGGGGTTAGGTAGCTAGCCTGGAGCTCTAGCTGAGCAAGTTGTACTTTAGAAGTGAATGTGGGATGTTGTGGTACACACTAGTGATCTGAGCACTTGGGAAGTGAGAGCAAAAGGACGGAAGTTCAAGGACAGCCTCTGCAACATACAGAGTTCTAGGCCAGTCTAAGCTGCATGAGCTCCTGTCTCCAAAAACAAAAACAAAAAAAAACAAAACAAAACCCAAGTAGGGCTAGAAAGATGGTTCAGTAGTCAGTTCAGAGTGCTTGCAGCTCTTGCAGAGGACCTGAGCTTCGTTCCCAGCACCTATCTGGGGTAGTTCACACAGCCTGTAATTCCAGTTCCAGGGCATCCAGTACCCTCCTGTGGCCTTAGTGGACACCAATATATATGTGGCACTCACATGCACACAGAGACTTGCATGCATACATGTAAGTAAAAACAAATCTTTTAGCTGGGCGTTGGTGGCGCACGCCTTTAATCCCAGCACTTGGGAGGCAGAGGAAGGCGGATCTCTGTGAGTTCGAGGCCAGCCTGGTCTACAAAGTGAGTCTAGGACAGCCAGAGCTGTTATACAGAGAAACCCTGTCTCGAAAAACCAAATCTTTTTGTTTTGTTTTGTTTTGTTTTTTTGCGACAGGGTTTCTCTGTGTAACAGCCCTGGCTGTCCTGGAACTGGATGTGTAGACCAGGTTGGCCTCAAACTCACAGAGATCTGCCCCTCTATGCCTCTGAGTGCTGGGATTAGAGGCATGCACCACCAAGCCCAATATTATAAACAAATATTAACAACAACAGCAAAAGTACATGTTAGGAACAGCCTTTCCTGTGTATCTATGTTCATTCAGAACAGATTTTTTTCTTCAAATTTGATTACATAATTTATGCCTTTCCAAAAGGGAGGAGTAGCAACGTCAACAGAATCATTCAGTAACTGAGATGTTCAGGAAGCGTTATTCACACAATTGGAAAAAGGAACTAATTCATAATGAAAATGACTAAGGCACACACAAGCCTACCAAAGGCTCCAAAAATAAATATTTTCATACGAAAGCTATGTTTTTATGCTCTCAAATTATTTCCAGCATTTGGCATGGAGCCAAAGCAATTCAGTAACTTTGCCATTTATAGCAAAGTTGAGGCTGAGTTTTGCTGTGGGGCAAACCAAAAAGTATTCTTGCAGGGAGTTTCAAGGACAGGAGTGTCGAGCAGGAAGGGACTTTGTCTTCAGTGCAATTCCCAGTTCTGTGCAAGTAAATCAGAAGGACCAAAAAGACAAGAAATGTCTCAACAATGGGAAGCTAAGACAAGAGAAGGCACACCTCAGAGAATAAACACCTTTAGTCTGTCGTGTGACTAAAAGTACAACAAAACCACCTCCTCCTTCTACCTGAGAGGATACAGGAAGCAACGAGAGGAAGCAGCTAAACTAACACAGTCGACAACTGAATCTGCCCGGCATTTGAGAAGACATCTATTTACTGAACAGAGGAAATCCATTCGAGGCCAGAAAATCCTTCTCGTCACCCAATTTAGGAAGAAAGTGCTAAATGGGAATAAATTAACTAACTCTGGGATGGCACTGGCTTGTCTTGGCCTTCAAGAAATTGTGGAAGAAGTAACAGTGTAAGGGTGGGGAGAGACCTCAGAGGCTCACGTGCTTGCTGCAGAAGCAACAGGACCAACAGGGAGTTCAATCCCTAGTACTTAATGTAGGAAGCCAGGAGACATGCATTTGTAATCCCAGCTCTAGGGGGACAGAGACAGGCAGATTCCTGTGGCTTACTGGTCAACCTAGCCTAAATAGGTTTTTCAACCAACGAGACACTCTATCTCACAAAGGAAAAAGTGGACAGCAATTGATAAGCAACATAACCCCTCACATTCATAAGCCCGCACAAGCACATGATCACACACATGAATGAACCTGCACACTCAAGCATGCACACACATTTTTTAAATGAAGTAAGACTATTCTTGGTGTCAACAGCTCCGAGGCTGCTGGGTAAGACAAGAGACATGAAAGGGTTGCCACAACACACACTCATGGCCAGGACATCCAAAGGAGAAACAGGCCCAGCCGACAGTTAGTCTTTTAAAGTCAGAGAAACCTCCAAGCAGACATGGACAGAACTTCTGCCCAATAAAGTGACCATCCCCTACTCCTCCCAGGACTCAGAAGAGGCTCAGGTTTGAACAAAAGTCACTCTACAAAGAGAACCCTAGTTACTCCTTAATCCCTCCGCCTCACCTATCGAGAGAGACTGAATGAACGACAACATCCAGCCTTCTGGCCTGACTACTTCTAACTCATAGAGAACAGAGAGACAAGGAAAAATAAATATCCAACACCTCTAAGTGGCTGAACTCTTAAAAGGTCAGCCCGGTAAGTGCAATTCGTGAGAACCATTCAAGACTCCAGAATAAATGTCAAAGGGATTCCAGGGCCAGCACGCACAGCCCCACACAGAACTTGAATGGATCTTTAGCACATGTGAAACAGAAACATCTGCCAGGGACGTCATGGAGACAACTGAGAGGGTGTGAATGCGGCCTGAATACAGCCCTCACGAGGATATCATTGCCAGTGTTTGTATTTTGAAATGTTACTGCCTTTTTGGGAAGAATACCTCTATTTGAGGGAAAGAGATACTGAACCTAGAATATGAGACCCTTGGTCCAACCTGTAGAAAAGGAAAAACACAAGAGAATGGCAGGGGGAAGGAGAAGGAGTCTGCTTACCGCGGTTACCTCAAGCTGTCCATGTATGTATGCACACTGAAGTGTATGCATGTATATGTGTATATCTGTGTGCACATATATACATACACATATATGTACACACATACATGAATATATGCATTGGCATATATATGCATCTATATAAGTACACACCCACAACCAAATACAGAAAACACACAGATAAGAGCACATGCAGGACAACAGTAATAATGAATATAACTAGTAGGTTTGTGGGTGTGCAAAATGTACCATTCTTTCTATTTTTTCCTGAGATTTCTTAATAAACAAAAGCTGGGCCAGAGGAAAGTGCTGCTGAGGCTTTAAATGTCCCAGAGCAAGCACACCTCCCAGGAAAAGAGGAGTGCCAAGGGTTATTTAACATGTAACTGGCAGAGACTTTAATCAAAATTATAGGTTACTTATTTATCTCTGAAAATTGCCACCACTTTCAGTACTGTAGGTCTGTGGGGGTTTTCAACTACAATCTACCCCAGATTTACTATGTACATAAAAGGTATTTTATGACTTCAGATAATACCGAAATTCTACGGCTCTGGCTTTCACGCTTTAGTGAACAGCATGCTGTAAATACAAATGACTACAAAATAAGTCACTCAGGAAAGAGCAAATGTCTCCACATTTACAACTTTGTCGGGCTCATCAGGGAGAAATGTGGTCTAGAATCTGCACATTCCTCTGATTTTCTCACATTAAATCATATTTAAAGGTTCCCGTAAGGCTAACAGCCACAGCCTCGCCATCCTTTAATGACTCTGGCATATCAAAATGAAATAGAAACCCAATAAGAGTAATGTCAGTAACTAGGAGGAAAGAACAAAGAGACAGGTTCACACGCTGTGTACAAATGCACGTGGGCTATGTTTTCACACTGTTTCTCATGGCTACCTGATGTCAGATTTTAAAGAAACCCTGGACAAGCTCCACCCAGCTCTTTTCACCCTGCCTGCTATACCCTAAACTTCTCCTTTCAAGGGACTGGGCTTCCCTTCCCTCAGTTTCTGATTCCATTTTGGCTGTGCTCTCTTGCTTCTCTTGGTTCCCATGTGCTCTCTGTTTCTTCTCTTTTCTCTTCCTCTCTCACTCCCTGCCCACCATGGCCCAGTCTATGCTGCTGGCCATGTTGAGTCTAGACTCTTCTGGATGCCCCTGGTTGTGCTCTCCCTCAAATCTACAATAAAAACCTTCTCTTCACCCACACCTAGGTGCAGTTATATGCTCATTTTCATTTATAGACCAGGATGGCCTTCAACTCACAGAGATCAACCTGCCTCTGCCTCCCAAGTGCTGGGATTAAAGGCGTGCGCCACCACAACCAGCAATTAGACAGCTGTGAACTGCCATGTGGTTGCTGGGATTTGAACTTGGGTCCTTTGGAAGAATAGCCAGTGCTCTTAACTGCTGAGCCATCTCTCCAGCCCATGTGTGTATATCTTAAGGTCTTTGTTACCTCTCCTCTGATACTTCTAAAATGTCTGCCGCTTACTTCAAAACTATCAGAAGCATCCTGAGCTGCTGGTTAATCTGTCTTCACTCATCACTGTAGAAAATCAATTCTCAGCCTCAATTGGTATCCTTTCCATGACTATCGATGGTCTATGTATATCTGAAGTGCAACCTGCACAGGGTACAGGGAGAGTTAGAGGGCTGCCATCTCTTCCCAGGGTTCTGCCAAGAGCACAAGGTCAGGAATACCGATAGCACCGGGAGCCACACCCCTCTACCCTCATCAGGGTAATGGGGACAGAAGACATCACCTGGAGCAAGCAGTCATCACAAACCAAGAAACTCAGAGAGGTAAAGAGAGGCCTAGACTTACTGAGCCTCTTCTCACATCTGTCAGGTGCTTTTGATCTTCAGCATAGACACAATTTCCATGAGTCTGAGCCAGGAGCCACTCCTGGGGTCATTTAGTGGCCAGTTCCTTTTCTTCATGTCGAAACTGAGCCCCGGTGGGAGTCACTAAACCTGTTGCCAAGGCTAAGGCTTTCTCATAAATCCTGAGTGAAACAGCCACATCAGTCCAAAATCCGCAATATTCTTCTCCATTTGGAAAGATCCAAAAAAGCTGCTCAGGCCAATAAAATGCAGTCCAACATCCCAGGACACCATTCCAACCCCAGCACTGCCAGTGACAGCTCAGTCTCGGGCCTCAGTGCAAGGAGGGAACTATCTATAGATCAACTGAATGAGATCAACGAATCGACTTAATGAGAAAACAAGTAAATGAGGATGTCCCCTCATGACAGCTCTAGTTATTACTGGTTATCCTTCACTGACAGCTCACAAGTGACCGGCAGTTACAGACCCTTTATATGGCCCTTCCTTGACACCTTCCCAGGAACCACAATACAATGTTCAGTTCATCAAAATGTCCCCTTGCTATAGTTCTGGCCACTGTTGTATGTGGCTTTTATTATTTTTTGTTTTATTACACTATATTATTTTACCATACTTAAACTTCTCCCTTCCTTCCAACCCCTTGTTCCTTCCAAATCCCCAACACTAGGTAGGAGAGAAAGAAGTTTAGAGGGAAAAGGGGCATAGTTCTCTTCGATCTCCTTCCTGCTGCTTAGGTTCATCGGGTTCTTTGGGGGGCAATACCAATCTCCGTAGTCAGAAGTTCAGCAATCCAGCAAACCAGCAGCAGCCAACACAGCAAACCAACAACCAGGAAAGACAGCAGCAGTGGAGGGTGCAGGGGGGGGGAAACACCAGTAGGGAGAGCAATAACCTCTTCCTTCTGTGGAGTGCCCCTCCTCCAATCCCCTTTTGGGGCTCTGGCATTTATACACCTCTCCAGAGTCCTCAGAATTAAACTTCTGCAGCTGGCTAAGCCATGCCCCTGCTAACACACAAAGCACATATAGTTTACAGGTGTGGACAAACTAAAGCAGCCCCACACCTGGGATTAAAACAAAACCATTCTCATAAGGTAAATGAGTTTTTAAAGAAACAAAATTCTTACCACAGGCCACACTTTTCCTTTCCTTGATATCCTTTCCTCCTCTCTCTCTTCCTACCTATATTTATGTAACATCATCTATGAGTCAGTCTTTCTCTAGCTTACTGGCTGACCAGAAATAAGTCCCTTGTCCATGTTCAAAACCCTCTGAAAAAATAGGTAAGGCTTTTAAGTAAGTACAACTCCAGATAAAAAGTAAAAGTGAATTCTATTCAGGAAGTTGCTATCTGTGCCAATGAGTTCCAGGCTTTTCCCCTCTTTCTCTTCTATTAATGTTAGTGTGTCCGGATTTATGTTGAGGTCTTTGATCCACTTAGACTTAAGTTTTGTACAGGGTGATAAGTATAAATCTATTTGCATTCTTCTACATGTTGACATCCAGTTGACTAGCACCATTTATTGAAGATTCTTTCCTTTTTCCATTGTATGGTTTTGGCTTCTTTGTCGAAAATTAAGTGACTGTAGGTGTGTGGGTTTATTTCTGGGTCTTCGATTCAATTCCACTGATAAACTTGTCTGTTTCTATGCTACTATCATGCTGTTTTTATTACGATTGCCCTGTAGTACCACTTGAAATCCAGGATGGTGATACCTCCAGATGTTCTGTTATTGTACATGATTGATTTAGCTATTCTGGGTTTTTTTTTGTTATTCCATATGAAGTTTAGAATTGTTTTTTACAGGTCTGTAAAGAATTGTGTTGGTATTTTGATAGGGATTGCATTAAATCTGTAGTATTACTTTTGTAAGATGGCCATTTTTATTAAGTTGATCGGGAACTGTCCATGCAGCCACTGGTATGTCATTCCTTAGTTTTGGAAACTGCGGACCCTGCACTTCTGTATAATCAGATATATTTATCCCTCTCAGGTCTCTGACGTGGTCGAAGACTAGATAGCTAGAGTCTCATAGCTAAATATTGAGTTGTTTAGGAATTAAGAGGGTGTTCTGGATCTAAGAAGATAGTTTTAAAATTGTGATACAAGTTAGGATGGAAGCTGAGTTGGATATAGATCTTTAAACTCATGGAGATGGTTAGATAGTAGAATGTTAAAGTCAGGTGCCAAATACTGGGAATGTATGCTAAGCCTTAAATTCTCATAATTGTGGCCTAATTATTTTTGGGTGTTTTTTTTTTTGTATTGTATTTGTTGTTATAAGAGAAAAAGCCATTTGTTGGTCTGAAAGGGGGAGCTATGGGTGGGGGGAAAAGATATACCTTAAACTTAAAAAAAAAGGAACCTGATTGGGGGGGTAAGGGGGAAGAGGGTGGGAGGGTGGGACCAGAGGGGGGACTAGGGAGAGGATTGTGAGTGAGATGTAACTTAAAGAAATAAAAAATAAAAATACAAAAAAAGTAAAAATGAATTCTAAAGTGCTAATTTCCACTGCAACACTGGCCTGAATCACTGAGAGCTGGGATTTTACACAGCAGCATGGGCCTAAAAGTAGAAAGGACCAAAAGAAGATTAAAAGTGAAAAAGAGAGAGAGCTGGGATCAGAAGTGGAAAGCACACAGCGGATGACACACAGGCAGGTGAGGCACATGAGAGACTGTGGATTTCAGCTCACACTCATTTCCATCAAATTTTGGCAAGCAGTGGAAAGACCCACGGCATTCTCATGTGTGACAGGAGTGTGAGCGTCAGCTGCTCATCTCCTAAAAGATAGGTTCTAAGTGCTCTGAGACAGGTGACAGAACCTCTGCCACTCTCCAACCCATCCCAGCGGTGACAGGTCCACCTCTGTTCCTGTGCCAAGCTGAAAAGGTTTCCAATCACCTGTGAAAACTGCACGTCCCTTAAGGATCTAGCTCTCCCTTGTCAGTAGGACCCCATCACGTCACCCTTTACTTTTCAGTAGTGAAGTGGAAATGTTCAGCTCTCTCTTTGCTTCGTTCCCATGGAAGTACTCGGAGAGAGGAAGTTCCATAGTGAACCAAACTGCACTTCCACAATGGTTCCCAACTGGCATACAGATCCCATCCATGTTTTACGTAAGGTTCAGTTCCAGAAGGTCACATCTGTAATCCCAACACTAGGAGGCAGAGACAGAAGAATCACCCCAATTTCATGGGCAGCTTGGTTTATGCAGTGACAGTGAGTTCCAGGGCAGCTGGAGCTACATTCATAGTGAGACCTGTCTCACTCCCTTAACCCCCAAAATGAGCAATAAAGAAGTATTAAGTCCATATTCTTACATAAGCAAATGGACAAAACCTTAAGAAACCAAAGTTCATTGAGAGACAGTTAAAAATCATAAAGGGACATTGAGGAAATAGTCCAATTGATAAACTGCCTGGCTTCCAAACACAACAACCTGAGTTCAGTCCTTGTATCCCACATTTAAAATGCTTAGCATCATGACAAGCATTTGTAATCCCAGTGGGAGAAGAGGGTCCAGGTGGAGAAGAGGTGGAGCCCTGGGACTCATGGACCAGCTAATCTAGCCTGCACAGTGTGCTCTGGGCAAGGGAGAGACCCTGCCTCAAAAAGCAAGGTAGACAGCGACTGACAAGCAGTACCCAAAGTTGACCTCTGTCGCCCACACAGGTCCATGTGTGTGAACATGTACAGACTCATGCACATGTACACACTCACACTCCTACCCATAAGGTTGAAAGAGACTACGGGGACCATCACACTCAGACAACAGCTGAGTGGCTCTTCATCACTGTGGGAAAGAGCCTACATCTTAACAACATCAGCAACACAAGCTTCACAATCTACCCAGGCTCCAGGGTGCAGATGAAGCAAATGATAGAATTAGTTTTAAGAACTCCTCCAGTGAATATAGTGTTACAAGCTTTGTGGGGGTTGCTCGGTAACAAGAATGAGTTGAACACAACTTTTTCCCCCAACTTGGAAGCAGGAGTGAGCCTGGAAGAGGAATGAGGACCATGAAAGGCACAGAGCAGAAACTCAAGACAACACTCATGCCAAGAGCTCTAAGGCTCATGTTCAACCGCTCCTTGATGTAGATGGCCCATGAGACAGGTTCTAAATCTGTGTTTCCCAGAGGCAGATGCCAAGTCCTCCTGAAGAACTCTGAAATTCCACTAAATTCACTTCACGGAGCTGAGGTTCTGACCATCAGCTCCTTCAGCTTTGACATTTCAAACTGCCCAAGGAAGAACTCAACACACATTTCTGAAACAACATCTTTTCAACAGACAATTATGTGGACATTTGCATTATGCACCTGTGGTGGGAACAAAGGTGGCAGCCTCTCAAGAGTGTATGGGAAGATAAAATCTAAAATGTATGAGCAAGGTGGTAATAAAGAAACTCAGGAAAGAAACTGGAAATGACTGGATATGGACATGCTGTTCTATCTTTATTATCCAAATTGGCAGATCTGTAGCCATAAACCAAAGGAAAGGAACTGCTGACCCCATAGCCCATTTAAGTCAGCCAAACTTAAGTCAGGATTCGCAGAGGGAAAAGTCATTATTCCCCACTAGCTACCAAGTGAGCACAAATGGGGGTAGGGGGAAAGAAATAGCTTGGTGTGGCTGCATATGTCTATAAAACCAGTATTTGGAGACTCACAGGAAGATCCTGGACAGTTTGAGATCAGCCCAGCTATATGGTAAGATGCTGCAGAAAAGAAAGAACAAAAAACAAAGAAAGAGTTCTACAGACAAAAACATAGTAATGCATCTGTGTGTTTCTGTGTCAGTACAGAGGAAAGCAAACAGTAATGAGTCCAGTATATGTGTGTGTGTGTGTGTGTGTGTGTGTGTGTGTGTGTGTGTGTGTGTGCAGGGGGAAACATACAGTAATGAGTCCAGTCCACAGTGTGTATACAGACAAAAATATAGTCATCAGTTCTTCATGCATATACAGATCAAAACATAGTTATCAATCCATTCTGTGTGTGTGTAAACAAAAACACACATCAATCCACCATGTGTGGGGGTGTAGAGACAAAAACATATAGTTTATTAATCAAGTTTGTTTGTGTGTGTGTCTTGTGATATGTAAATATATCTCCCTCTGTAGCCCAGGTTGACCTTGAACTCTCAATCTCAGCCTCAGTGAACTGACTGACATCTTGCTTGTAGAGTTCTCAGATGGACCACTCTTCTAGTGACGAACATCACCCAGATGAGCTATAAAAATAGACAGATAATTGCTGACAGAGCTATACTGTGGTCTGCACGTCCCCAAAACAGGTGTTGTAATCAGACACTGTGGGAGAGTACACTACCAGCTCCCTGCTTGGCGGAGTCAACTGGACAAAAAACAGTCCTTTGGTGTATTTTGTGTTTATTCCAAGAACCACATATGGATTCTTGAAAACACAAGCCTCTCACAGCTCACAGCATGTTCTCCACTTCACCCCTATTACCTATGAACCTCCAGGGAGAAACACCCCAACATTCTTTAACCAGATGGAACTTTTCAGCTCTGGGTTTTCTCTACAGAGCTGGAGGCTGAAGTCTGGTTGTGCCAATTAAAAACATTAATTAAAAACTAAGAATTGCCTTTCCCCATCCACTGGAGGGGGTCCCCCAGAGAACGTTTCCCTGCCTTTTCTGGTCCTCATGCCATGACCTGCACATCCAGCTCCCACCATCTGACTGCATAGTTCACGTGTCTACAAATCCAACCCAGAAACTGTCACTTCCTCACCAGTTTCAGGAAACTACAGGGCCACCAAGCTGCTTCAATTCTCAAAAGACCCCCCCCCAAAAAAAAACAGGATTATTTTTGGAGGGGAGCAGGAATTGGAAAGCAAAGATAGAGTATGAAGAAAAGAACATCAACCGTCCCATCCAAAAAAGACCCAAAGAGGATCTCTGCATGTATTTGTCTGACAATCAGAGGAAACAAAGGCTTTCTACATCTGTATGTGACCAGCCTCTGCCTGTCATAATTTCCTCTGAATCTTAATGAGAGCCTCCAGCTGCTGTTAATGTCATCCTTCTGTCTCTGCAGCGAGCTAAAAGCAGCAGTGTTTACACAAGATGGCACCCAGGCCCAGGGCCTGCAAGGACACATGCCACTGCCTGCCCTGGAAGCAACGTGGGCTGGGATGAGTGATGTTAAGTCACGGAGGCTTGAACCACGTGGGCACCACTAAGTACACACCCCTTCTGCTCTGCCAAATTCAACCCAGACGAGCAATTTAGGTTCGTTTTTGAAAGCTAGGCACAGCCAGGGGACTCGAGACACAAATCTCTACTGCATCTCCCTGCCTGGGATGTGACGGGAAGAATAAGGGACCTGCCCCGTGTGCACATGGTTAGAAGGGATCCACCTGGGTTCTGCTTTCAGCCCAAGGCAGAGGCTAGACCTCTAAGAACTGCAGTCTAACTAAAGGGGGGTCCTGTGCCCTTCTGCATGTATGGCAGCCACACTACTGAGCAGAACCCACAGACTCACAGCTCCTGATCACTGAGCAATGAAACAGCCCCCGGGGATCGGGGGAGAGACTCCTTGGAAATAGCACCTGACACCAGTCCAAGTTTGGCTTTGTCTCTTCCTCTCTCTCTCCCTTCCTTTTCTTGTTATTTCTCCTTCCTTTATGTCTTCAAAGTGATACACTGCTGGTCACTGCACTCAGCAATAATCAACTTGTACCTTCTCTCATGTATTTTACACAAGAGCTGGTTGCTGGAGAACCACCAATCAGAATGCAGTCCATTCAATCACCCCCATATCTGGGCTGCCTGGAGGAACATCCTTCATGACCCTTTCCACCTGAGTACAGGTGGGACCCAGGGACAGAAAGGGTAGCACTCTGATGGTGGCATACATCACTTATATGACAAGGGAATTTTTGCAAATTTCATTAAGGATTCTGATCATCCTGAGTAGGCCTCCCCCAATCAGGTGATGCCTTAAAATAAAGAGATTTATATAAGCTGAGACCCACTCTGAGGTCAGAGATATTCTCCTACTGACGAATAAGGAAAACGCCTCTGTGGCTTCAATATCCACAGGAACTAAATTAAGTTGATGAACTTGGGAACTGGAATGGAGGCTCCAAGTCTCAGATGAGCACAGCCCCAGGAAGCACCTACACAGTGAAGCCAAGAGCGGAGGACTCAAGTTCATCTGGCTCCACACTCCCATCCCACTAAAACATGAGTTTTGAATGTCCCCAAAGACACTAACATGGTAATAATGGAGGTAGTGGAACCTCCTTCATGTGGCTTAGTAAGAGAAGTTAGGTTATTAGGGGCATTCTCCTGAACAGCCCCTGTCACTCTCTTTTTCCCTTCTGACAGCTGTGAGGTAGGAAGTTTCCTCCACCCTATGTCCCTGCCCTGATGCCTCTGTTACCTTGCCGTGGGCTGAAAGCAACGGAAGAAACTGATCATGAGCCAAAACTTATGAAACTTCTGGACCAAAATAAGCCTTCCCTTCTTATAAGCTTCTGAACTCAGTTGTTTTACCACAGTAATGAAAAGCTGATTAGCAAAGCCACCAAGTTTATGGTGATTTCTAGTACTGGACTAGGATTCCAAGGACAAATGAATATGGAAATACAATACAAGAGGGAGACTAGTGATGAGAAAATACAGGATTGTACAGTACCATGGAAGGGACCACTAACTCTGGCCAGGCAAGGCTGACAACATCTAGAGAGAAGAAATGTGATCCCCCCCCACCTCTCCAAAGTCACAAACGTTGGCATTATTTAAAAACCAGAGTGCTTACTGACCCCAGGCATGATGACTAAAATAAACTCAGCAGTATTCTCTGTATAACTCAGTTCCATATGCATCCATTCAACAAGTACACACTGATCACCAACTATCTTTTCCTTTTATTGAAAATGGATTTTTTTCCTCACATAACATATTCTGATTAAAGTTCCCCATTCTTCTACTCCTCTGGGTTTCTCTGTTCCTCCTCTCCCATCCAGATCCACCCCTTTCTATCTCTCATTAGAAGACAAACAGGCTCCTAAGGAATAATAAGATAAAATATACTAAGATAAAACAAATAACATGTCAGAATAGCACAAAACAAACAGAAGGAAAAGAGCCCAAGAAACAGATACAAACACAGAGACCAACTCTTTCCCACTCATTCGAACACTCAGGAGGAATTCTATTTTAAAAAACACTTAACAAGAAACTATTGTGTATACCCAAAGAACTTGTAGGGTAAAAAGAGAGAGGGGAATATAAATAAAATTAAATTAAAAATAAAAATATAGTAAAATTAAAAAAATAAAGCCCTGACACAACGTTATGAAACCAGGAAGCTCCAATGATGCCACTGAGTTCGTTTTCTGTAGACCATCTACTGCTGTGCATGCAGCCTACCCTTAAGAGTAGTTTGTTTCCCTTCTGCGACTCCCTTGGAGAAAGCTAAATTTTCACTTCAAAGTAATCACCAACAATTTTCAAGGCATTGTCCGGTGCTAAAGAAGTGAGGCCAACATATATAGTCACCACAAGAAGACACAAAACACGCACTCCAGGCAAAGCTCTGAAGCTGCTCCCTGAAGAGCGGGAGAGGCCATAACGGAGACCACATCCAACCACTCTAACACCTCCCTACGCACGCATGCACGCGGCTTTTAGACTTGCACATATACACTGTAGTGGAGCATGCGCTTCACCCTGGGGAATCGTTCCTGTGCATAAACCTGACAAAGCAAGCTCTCTCAGGCCAAGCTCCTTAGCCAGACCACAGGGCTGCAATAAGAGCTCTCTATTTAGGCACATCTTTGTGGTTCTCTAAGCCACACTGTCAGCCACCATCACCAACACTTGGGCTACAGAACTGAGCTTAACCTCAGTCCTACAAAAAATGCCATGAGATGACTCAGCGGGTAAAGACACTTGCTGCCAAGCCTTACAAGCCTGAGTTCAACCCCCAGGACCTACACAGTGGAAGGAACACAAGCTGTGCTGACCTCAAAACATGCATGTGCGAAAACACGAGCATGTACATGCACACACCACACACACACAAATAAATAAATGTAACAAAAGAAGTCTTTTAAATTCCCAATCTGCAGAGAACTTGACCCTTTGTCGGGGCAAAGGTGGAGGGGACCCTCAGCACTTGGCTTGATCTGAATAGCAGGAAGAGAGAGTGGAGCAGAACAGTGGGCCCAAGCAAGGATTTCTACCTGATAATAGATAAGGGCTCTTGCTGATCAGACAGGTTTGGGTTCAACTTTTTTCCTTCATTTATTTCATTATTAGTCAAAAGAACTTGGTATTCTAATACCCAAGAAATTGTTTTCAGGTAAACCTCACCCAAAGAACAAGATTCAAAAAAAAGGATGGGGATGGGTGGGTTGAGGCAGAAGAGGGTGGGAGGATGGGACTGGAGGGGGGAGTAGGGAGGGGATTGCGATTGAGATGTAACAAGGAAGGAAGGAGGGAGGGAGGGAGGGAAGGAGAGAAGGAAGGAAGGAAGGAAGGAAGGAAGGAAGGAAGGTAGGAAGGAAGGAAGGAAGGAAAGAATCTACTCGCCAAAAAAAAAAAAAAAAAGAACAAGATTCAAAACAACCTTTATTACATTTCTTTTGGCTGAACTAACCTAAAGTAATAAATAAGCTAAAGACGAAAAACAGCCATCAAAACACAAAGTAAACCCAGGCAACCGAAGGAAACAAATATTTTGTTATTGTAAGTTATATGTGCTGGCTTTCTTAAAGACCTCTTAAGCCATTATGTTTATTAATTTTCATTTATGCTGAAGAGATGGCTCAGCAGTTTAAGAGTACTGGTTACTCTTCCAGGGGACCCAGGTACAATTCCAAACACCTACATGGGAGCTCACAAGCTCCAGACTGGAGTCTATAACTCCAGTTCCAAAGGATCTCACACCTTCTTCTGGCTTCTTCCAGTGCTACACATATGCATGATACACAAACATACATGCAAGCAAAACACCCTTATACTTTCCTTCTATAAACCCTAGATTATGCATATAATTCTTGAAAGTGGATTTTATTATTATTGCTGTTTTATAGTATTCACTCTAATTTTACCATACTTAATACCTCTATCTCCCTTCCAACTCTTGTTCTTTCCAACCCCCGCCCCCCAATACTAGGTAGGAGAAAAATGTTAAAGGGAAAAGGAACTGAGTTTTCTTTGAGCTACTTCCTGCTGATTAGCGTCTTCAAGATCTTTTTAGAGGCAACACCAAACTCAGGAGTCAGGATATCCAGCATCAAACCAACAAACACAGCAATAGGACGAACTAGCAGAAGTTTTGGGGAGCACCAGAAGGAAAGAGAGCAGCAACCTCTTTCTTCAGAGTGCCTCCTTACTTCTCAGGGTTCTGGCTTTTTATATCATCTCCTGAGTCCTCAGAATAAATTTGTTGCAGCTGGCTAAGTCAGGTCGTGAACACAGAACTCACATGAGCTCTTTAAGGTCTTCCAATGTCTCATTACCTTTTCACCCTATACAACTTGACCCCACAAGTTATATAACTTTTATCTAGTTTTTGTCACTAATCAATATGATAAAATGATAGTGTTTTATTAACTTTTTCTGGGAAGATGCAAATAAATGCATAATTCAGCCCAGATGGACGCCAACCAAAGACCAAACTATGATTTCACTTAAGTCCAACTTGGTGAAACAATGAGTTAATTGGGCTTGTTTACAAAGCATAGATGATGACAAGTAACTCACATGAGCAAGAGGGATCCCAAAACAGCTGCATTACTGCAGAGTCCCACACTTATGGCAACCTAGTGTAGCATGGGGTCCCACTTTCTACATACTTCAGCATCTGCCAAGATCACTTGGAGTAGAATAGCTAGGACCCTCCCCTAGACGAAGATCTCCAGACCCTCCCTAGAAAGTGCCAACAGCTCCATTACTATTGCCATAGATCTATAATATACTGTTACAGTTGCCATAAGTCCAAGATGGCATCGTGTTATGACCAGAGGAAAAGGTGCTATAAAATATAAGGTTGTAAGTGTCTTTTCCAAACTTTACCCCATCTGTTGAGAGTAACTCTGAGGTAATAATGACACACACTTTTGTTTCCATCACTCAGGAGGCAGAGACAGAAGGATCTCTGAGTTCAAGGCCAGCCTGTCTACAAAGCGAGTACAGGACACTCACAGGTCTTCATATGGCACAGAAAGAATTTGCTTTTGAGTGAGGCCCATCTGTGTCTTTCTCTCAGCCATTTCACCTTTCCCCAAGGGCTAAAATACCTGGCCATACAAGAGGTTGTGGGCCAAATCCAAGTCACAGGCTGTAAAGAAGAACTGCAATAAGCCCCAACATGGTTCAAATACAATGATGAGTACATCTGGTGGAAGCACTGTAGCAGCTGCAGAGGCTCTGCATCTGTGTTTCAGGCGCCCTGGAATGGGATACTCGAGTCCTCCCTTCAAAATGCAGTGAGCTGTAGGCTAGTTGGGCAGTCAGAACAGGGAGTGGCTTCACCCAGGGCTGGAAGGCCAAGGGAACAGGGGGACAGCTGTGTCAGCCAAGAGCTATGTTCCCAGACTAGTGACAGAGACAAATGCATGCCCCCAGTGAGGGGGGTTAAGAGCAGCTAGGAGACCCCCTCATCTCCAAAAATAGCCTCTGTGTAGACACTGGAGTTCAAAGCACATCTATAATCATAAGGGGATGGGAAGGTGGGGGGGGATCAGAAGTTTAGAAAAGTGTATGAATTGCCCCAATTCACTCATCCAATAAGACGCAGAATCTAACCTTAATGTTGGCCACTAAGCCCATTACTCACAAAGCCAAGATAGTTTTAAACCCTAAGAATGTTCACAAAAAGAAAGGCATGCCAGCCAGTGAGAGACATGGAGATTTCAGGTATTAGCATCTCCTCATCCAGGAAGGGCTGTCACATTACTCACAGCTCTAGAAGAAAGCTCCACCGATTTTGGCAAAGATGTAACTAGTCTACTTTGTGGAAATCCAGTGTACACACTAACTCTTTTCCAGTGACTGGGTACAAAAGGCAATGTGTGGAAGTCCGACTTGGTATCGCTGTCATGTGAGACTCCCTGGCAGTCCTGCTAATGTGCAAGGATTGACCTTATGACAGCTGTTCTCAGAACACAGGCCTTCAACAGAAACCCTCTGCTGATAATGATAAAAATGAGTATGTAGCCAAAGCCCAGGAATGACCTGGGGCAGAACAGTCATTTAAACTTGCTGGAGCATCTATGTTACCACTACTCAGTCACTACCAAGATGTACGGGCAGTTAAATAGATGTGTTTTGATCACCCAGATTCACATACACTATAGAATTATTTTTAGAACATTATAAGAAAGTTTCTTTTTTTTTGTAGGTAAGGACTTTTTTATGTTATTTATATATTTATGTATACAGGTGTTTTGTGTGTGTGTGTGTGTGTGTGTGTGTGTGTGTATATATATATATATATATATATATATATATATATATATATA
>CAJQZJ010033594.1:140477-166319 GCA_907164525.1 Lophiomys imhausi | reverse complement strand
TATATATATATATATATATATATATATATATATATATATATACCATGTGCATGTCTGGTGTCCACAGAAGCCAGAAAAGGGCACCAGATCTATCTCCTGGAACTGGAGTTACATGTGGCTGTGAGCCACAATTTAGGTGCTGAGAACTGAGTCTCTAGAATAGCACCCAGTGTTCTTAACCACTCAGCCATCTCTCCAGGTTTGGTCAGGGCTTTTAACATAGTAAATTACACTAATGGAGGTGCTCTAGAGAGCCCTATAATCCAGAACCCACCAGTGTTCTTAACCACTCAGCCATCTCTCCAGGTTTGGTCAGGGCTTTTAACATAGTAAATTACACTAATGGAGGTGCTCTAGAGAGCCCTATAATCCAGAACCCACCAATGGAAAAGTGATGTGCCATTACCATTTACTTCTGCACTGTGCAGGGCAAGAAAAGGGGATAAGATGTGACATTGGCCAACTAGAGAACATTAACAGCAAGTCGAAAATCAGAACAGTGATACTACGGCTCCTCCACTCTTAATGTTTGGTATTTCTCTATTACAGGAAAAAAATTTAATATACCTCTAAGTATAAGTAAGAATGGGGAGATGGTTCAGTTGGCAAGGAGCCTGCCACACAAACATGAATACATGAGTTCAGACCACCAGTATATACTCAATAAACTTGGACATGGCCATACACTCACAAAACCCTACGGCGAATGACAAGCAGATCCCAGGAACTCACTAGTTAACCAGTCTAGTCAAACTGTGAACTCCAGGTCTGGTGAGAGATTCTTGTATCAAGATGAAGGGGAGAACAACCAATGCAGACACTCAACCCTATCACACACGCAAGTGCATCTGAACAAGGACACACATAAAGACATACCCTCTATCAAATAAATAAATAAATGCCTGTGGCTGCTGTGTATCTTCATTCATTTGTCACATATCTTTGTTTCTGGGTGCTCTTTTAATTTTTTTTTTTTTTTTTTTTTTTTTGGTTTTTCGAGACAGGGTTTCTCTGTGTAGCCCTGGCTGTCCTGGACTCACTTTGTAGACCAGGCTTGCCTCGAACTCACAAAGATCCACCTGCCTCTGCCTCCCAAGTGCTGGGATTAAAGGCGTGCGCCACCACTGCCCGGCTGCTCTTTTAAATTTTTAACAGTCTATGGGTGGTACTATTCCCTACTGGAACACGCCATCTAAGCTCATGCTCCCAACCACCAAACTATAACTAATTGAAAAACATCACCAGTACCTAGCCCTGTGCTAGACCCTGAGAGTCTATGGTTTCTCCCACACTAGTAAGGCATCCCATGGAGCAGAAGCTCTGGTTTAACTTGGATGCCTCCTCTAACCAGCCCTGTGACCCTGAGATAATTATTTAAACACAGCATTTGAAGATCTGGGAGCAAGAGTTATGTGAGATGCCAGGCTAAGTCCCTTCATCGAATGACTCAGAAAGTCTCCCCACTCCCCTCAGGGAGTTGCAAACAGCCAGCAGAGTAATCAAACTGAATCTGAATCTGTTTTTCCACTTAGTAGCTAATTGGATGCTGGGCCTTGCTCTCTGAATCTCAAAGAAATGGGAAGTTGATGTGTACCTGCCTTGCAAGATTGAAGATCTAAATTTGAAAAAGAACATGAAGTGTGTTATTTAACTCAAATAAAAGCTTTATCATCATGGTGATCATGATCATTAACTGGAGAAGAGACAAGAAGTTAAAGGAAGAGTTAGGATCCACTGAGTTAGGATCTAACTGCCCACTTGAGCACATAAATGGAGGTGACCAGGTGAGAGATGGGCTGGGGGGTAGGGACTTGGGTACCACAATAGAAGCAACTAAGATTTTGAAATGATTTACAGGGATGGAAAAGCTTCAGGTTTTACATTTCTGTTCTATTTTATTTGGCCAATACAGTGAGGACAGAAAAGGTATGAACAAATGTGAAGTGAAGGCCCTGAACTGGGAATGTATAAAGACATTAACAAGAAAGGCAGCTGGAGCCATGGAGGCCTTTGAGGAAGGCCTCGCAGGAGACCCCAGTAGGATAAGCAGGGTGGTGCCAGATTCCAAAGACCCTAGAGACCTGTTGTCAAGCAGCTGAGCCTGGGTGGGCCAGCAGGAGAGAGCCAGGGAGGGGTCTGACAGGCAGTGTGCAGATCCCAGCTGTGCCTCAGGAAGTTGGAAAGGGACAGGTCACATGGTCCCAGGGCTACAGGGTCCAACCAACACTCAACTTCCCTAGCAAAAAAGCAGCTCACAATGACAGCGTGTTGTAAGAAAGGTGGTTCAAGTTTCAAAGTCGGACAACTGGGGTACAGACTCTTAACTCCCTACCCCCACTTCTGCATGACCCTGACAAGCTGCTTAGCATCTCTAAGCCCTGGCTGTAATAACTAATAAATGATTCCTGTTCTACAGGTTGAGGGGGAACGGTTACTCTATAGCATGCAACATTCACAAAAAGCAGGGCAATGCCCTTTCACCTTGAAATTGGCTAACAGCCACCCAGTGCTCACAGTAAACATGGCTCAACACTAGCTTTTTTGATCATCAGTTCCTTTTTTTAAAGAGCCACTTACAAAAAGAATTAAAATATTTCATGAAGATAGTGCTGATGAGCTACTTTAAAATAAGTAAATAAAAGCAGAGAGGTCATCCTTCCAAGGGTAGGCACCAACTCACTGGCAAAGCTCCAGCTATTCTATTTTATAACAGCATATCAGCTGGGAATCAGCAATGAGAGGGCTGAGAACACACGAAAATGAGCTGCTTTCCAAGTGGGAGATCACATGCATAGTCTTGGTTTTTAGTATACTTTAGGAAGACATGATTTCCATAAAGTAAAATGCACCCATTTTAACTATGGGGTGTTGACAAATGTATTCACCTGTGTACTAGATGTTCCAATCAATACAAACATTCTCTTAGAGGACATGGGGGTGAAAACCTGTAATCCTAACACGTGGTGGGCTGAGGCTGGAGGATCACAAGTTCAAGGAGAGTGTGGACTACATGAGGGGGGAGACCTCTTCTCAAGAGAAATGGCAAAAGCAAAGACCCAACGGCTTCCTCATTCCTGCCTCTTAAAAAGTATGTCTACCTTGTTATCATTATTTAAATCATATCTACATGACTACATACTCCTTTCAATGTGTCTAGCTCATGATTTTTAAATTAGTGCTATATCTTGCTAGTCAAAATTAGTAACAAATGCCAAACACCTTATCAAAAGGATTTCTTGGCATAGAAGTTAAAAAGAAAAGACAGTCAAGTATTGTTAGTCCCTTCAAAGGACAGCAGTCCTGGCAGCAAAGATGACCAGGATACACTTGTCCACTTCAGGACCTGATTTAACAAAACTGGCTGGTGTTATGTCTCAAAGACCAGGGACAGTCTAGCTCAGTATCTGTAGCTCCTCTCAGCAATTCTCTTACCCTGCCCTGCACCGTAAACTCTCCAGCCCTGGAGCTGGGGCTTCCCTTCCCCTCCTCTGATTTCTATAACCTCAGCCATTTTGGCTACCAGTCTTTTGGTATCTTGGTCCCCTGGCTTGCTCCTGTCCTCTTGGCTCCTGCTTCCTCTCTCCCTCTCTTACCATACATAACCCCTTCCCTCTGCTCTTGGCCCAGTTCAGTCTGGCCTTTCCCAATGTCTCTAGCTGTTTTCTCCCTCATACCCACAATAAACCATCTTCTCCACCATATCTAGAAGTAGTCACGTCCTCAGTTTTCATTCAGCTGGCAGATATGGAAAAGTCACTTCTTTTTGTCTTGTCCATTCAAACTATGCATAAAAGAGTGTCAAGCGGGCAAGATGACTCAGTGGGTAAAGACACTTGCTGAGTTTGATCCCCACTCCCACCAACTGCCCCAGACCTACATGGCAGAAGGACAGAACTGATTCCTGCACATTGCCCTCTGACCTCTACACCTGCACCATGGTGTTTGCATACCCACACATATACACATAAATACATAAATAAATGAAAAAAAAACTTAAAGATGGTGTCTACCAATGTCCTGTGTGCATGGATAACTACTGAACTTAGGAACTGTGATAAAGACAGTTTTAATAGTAACTGGGCCACAGCAAATGGTTTAAGCCAATCATCCAATCAACCTGGGCTCATAAGCATCCCTTGAGGTACCTCTGATGAGGTCCAAGGTGGCCTGATGTTCTCTCAGAAATGAGAGAAACTGAGCAAAAGTGGAAGTCTTTCAATCAAAGGTGCTGGAGCTTGTCGAAGCCAGTCTATCATGTGGTGGCAAAAGATTACTAACAGGGCTGGGGAGATGGCTCAGTCAGTAAAATGCTCATCCTGAGTTCAATCCCCAGGACCCACATAAAAATGCTGCACATGCTGGTAACACACACACACACACACACACACACACACACATCAAGATTGCAAGCTGTCTACCCTAGCAGAGAAGGGGTCTGAGACCTAGAGTCACCACACAAAATACACAGAACTCAGAAGGCCACTTTAGAACGACCAGGGCAACTGACTATGAGCACTGGCTGGATTACATTATCCTTGTCACTAGCCCTTCTGGGGAACAGGTGTGAAGAGCTCCGAAAAGCACATGACTTTAGAACTCCCACTGTGCAAAGGGTGCTATCCAGGTTTCATTAACACACCAGTGAAAGGAGAGCAGTGAGTCCTCACAGCTGCCAGCTGAGTTTCATAAAACAGCATATTTCAGATCACCCCCACACATAAATGTGTAGCATAACACTGTGCGGAGCAAGACAATGTGGGGGTTCCTCCATCTTGTATTCTTGCTGAGGCCATTTCAGCTTTAACTAGAATTTGATCTCCCTAATGGAGAATCTCATGGAAAATTACCCAGCTCTATTCTAGGACCTGAATCAAGATTCCCCAGCTAGCTTAGCTTCAGTTAAACTGCTTGCTTCTGCGAAGTCCCCTGCAGCTGCTGAGCAAGGTAACAGGAGATGGGGTTTAGCTTTAAAAGCCCCTTGGTCTAAATGCCTGACACTACACATAGGTCTGAACACCTGAGCGTAGTCCCAGCCAGCTGGAATAAAGACTTTCAATTGGCTATCAACTGTGTCTGAGTGGTCATCTGGAACGGGTTCTGGGTAGTAACACCTGTGAAAGTACTCCACAATTAGCAAAAAGCATTATCTGAACCTCAGCTAACACGAAGATTATTTTGGATTTATCCAGGCTTTCTAAACACACACACACACACACACACACACACACAGGCGCATACACACCTACTTTAAGCTGCACACTGAGATTACTATCCAGTCCTCTGAGGGAACTATGCAAAGAGAGACCAATGCCTTCCCTTCGTTTAGATTCAAATTGCAAACCAACAAAATATTAGGGTTCAGGCTCCAGAGACTCAAACATGTTACCACTCTACCACTGAGCTCACTCTACCTCTGGCTCACTTTTAAGGCTTCCTTTCCTCTTTGGGGCAGCACTGTGGACTGAGCCACACACTGTAGGGAATACCACTGAGCCACATTCCCAACCCTTTTTATTATCTTCTATTTGAGTCAGGGTCTTCCTAACTAGGCCAGGTTAGCTTTGAACTAAGCCTACGGCAAAGGCTGGCCAAGAATCCCCCTGTCTCAGGCTCCACAGCAGATGAAACTGCAGGCCTACCTTGCCAGGCCTCGCTCCACACTTAAAAAATTTAAATGCAACCAAGCAATGCACTAAATAATAAAATGTACATCTTAACAAATCAAGTCAACGACTCTTGTTACCTAAAGAGACAACTTTCAGCCGGGTGGTGGTGCACGCCTTTAATCCTAGCACTTAGGAGGCAGAGGCGGGTGCCTCAAAAAAACATCAATCAATCAATAAATAAATAACCAAAACAAAAACAAAAAAGAAAGAAAAGAAAAAAGAAAGACACCTTTCAGAAAACAGACACTTGTCACTTGTACAGTGCTGGGTCCTGAACTTCTTGGTCCCTTACCAAACTGATAATTACTCATGTCTCATTAGAGATTAAAGTCTAGTAAGATGTCAATGACAGGATCAACTCAGGTACAGATTATACAGTCTACTGGGAAACATTTATAACCAAGCAAATAATAAATGAATATCTAGATTTTTATTGTTTCCTCCTTTATTGAATGACTGTTTAAAGTCATTACAGTTGGAAGTTTTTTAATATATCTCTTTCCTTGTTACTTCCTTTAGAGTGCATTTCTTACAATAGGAGTTGATAGCCGTCATGACACACAGGGGAAGGCTCTTGCTGAACTCTCCACAGCTTGTGCATGGTCCCTCTGCTCACTGCTTTGGGTTGGTATGGGAAGTCGCATAGATCAAGAATCATAGCTGGGATGACTCCACTACCCAAAGGCTCATCTGTCACAATGCCCTAGGTCTGAGTCTCATAAGCAAAGCCTCCCTCTCACCCATTTCTGCAGTGATGCCGAAGCTGAGGCCGCTCTGTGACTTCTCCAGGAGCTGAACTCCAGGTGGGTACCACGTTGTCCTCCTAACAGTGTACCTGGACCACCTGAGTTCCCTTCTCAGAAACAAAGATGCTAGATTTCTCAAGGGTGACCTGGGAATCGAGTAGGAACCATGCTAAGGGTCCAGGGCCCACGAGTGACACTGCTTAACACTAAGTGCCTTCTTGCCCTTCCTTAACTACATCTTCAAGGGGGTTAATGAAATGGCTTTGGATTAAAGTTCAACGCAAAGGCAAAACAGTCAGAAGAGACAGGTTTGAGTCTTGATATAAAGGTCAGTCAAGTACTCCCAGACTCCACTATCCTCACCCAACCTCAACCCCCCAGCCAGAGGAGCTAAATGCAGCCTCCTGCCCCTCGATACATTGTAGGGCTCAGGAATGCAGCTCCAACATGCACAGAACCCAGGGCTCATTCTCCACCATCAACTAACTCACTTCCCTCAGGATACCTTTGCCAAATCAGACCAAAGACCACTGTCAGGCTGAGGACTGAATGGAAAAAAAAAAAAAACACAAAAGCCAAGAAAATGTGTTTCTGACTGTACCAGACTAGCAGCATAAACCAAGAAAAACATTTCACCATCTGTCTCGTCCAAATGTGAACAATCCCACCTACTTCTACCTTCCCAAGTCTTCAGGATTGTAGAAGCATCACCTGCACACACCGCCAGTTCACACACCTAACCTTTCGAGGTAATAAGATTTGTTAATATCACAATATTTCTAGGAAGCTAATCTTTCTATGCCTTGTTAGAGGGAGTATCTTCTCTACAGACTCCTCGTTATGGCGAATTCTGTGCCTAGTATTGATCTATACAACACACACCATCATTTCCTCTTCTCAAGAACCCGGAGGATCACTGTGCTCCTTTCTCACTGAGGAAATTGAGGCACAGTTTCCGGTGGCCTCTGGAGCTCGCTAGCACTGTGCCAATGACAAGCTGGCAGCTTCCAAGCACTGCCTTGATTGGTTAAAACTGAGCCATTTGTCCCCATGGGACACAGGCTTCTACTGGTTACCCACCATAAGGCAAATCTATTGAGCTCTGGTGTGCCTCCTTGTGAATGTACACAAGACCCAAACAGGAAGGGGTATTTTTTTTCTTTTTCTTTCTTTCTTTCTTTTTTTTTCTGCCAAGACAGTTTTCTCTGTGTAGCTCTGCCTGTCCCAGAACTCGCTCTATAGATCAGGTTGGCCTTGAACTCACAGAGATCCACCTGTCTCCACCTCCCGAGTGCTGGGATTAAAGGCATGAGCCATCACCACCTGACCAGCATTTTCATTTTTAACAAATTACAAGTATCACCTTTAAAGACTGAATAATTTCCCTGAAGTTCTAAAATTTATCATTTCTAATTAACAAACATTAAAAAGGAAGGAAACAAGCATGGTAGCATATATGTGCAATCTACCCTTGAGAGTGCAGTGAGTTTGAAGAGATTCTGTACTAGTTAGTGAGACATGCATTATACATGAATAAATAAAGACAGACATATATAAATCTAGGACATCTGCCTGGCAGCCTCTCTGAGTGTGAGACCCAACTCAAGGCACTACTGACTTGTGGCAGTCTTAGCTGCCCACGCCAGTGGAGGGACACCCAGTTTAGGCCCACTGACCAAGGAGCCTAGGATAGGGTGGAGACGGTGATCCTCTAGCAGAAACAAGATGGCTAGAGGAAAAGAACCACCTTCCACAGACAAGAACCTGCTTCACAGGTTGATGACCACCACGTCTCAGGATTCAGGGTAAAACTTCAAAATGTGGCTGTGTGTCCCAAAGAAATAATGAGTCCATAAACTGTACGTCAGCCAAGTATGTGGACCAGGGTTCAATCCTCAGAACTACATAAAAAGTCAGGTGACAGTTTGTAATCCCGATGACGGGGAAGGTGGAGATAGGAGGAAATTTGGGGGTTGCTGGCTACCTAGCCTAGCCTAATCGGTGAGCTCGAGGACAGAGAGAGACCATGCCTTTAAAAAAAAAAAAGATGATGATGAACAGGTCCTGAGGAAGCACACTCGAGGCTGACATCTGTCCCCCACACCGGCATGCACACCGTGCACACCAGCACACACATGAACAGGGGCGCACACACATTCTCTCACACACACCCATATACACAAGAAAAAAGCATTGGCGTTTATCTCACTATTCTGGCGCTAGACCCATAAGGCACACTACACACACACACACACACACACACACACACACACACACACACTCACTCAGGAAAGTCCCTGTCTAGCCACTCTCTTGAGCCAGTGAAGGAGGAAGAAACTTGAACCTGGGGAAAGCAGAGCACTTCCCCTTTTTCCTGAGAGGGAAACAGTCCAAGGTCCCTGGTAGGTGTTAAAAGCAGAGCTAATATTCAACTCTGTATATAGAATGCTTCTTCCTGTCCATGCACACCTCTGCTATACTGTAATTTCCAAGTGAGGCACAGTGGGACAGAAAAAAACAGTAACTAACAGATATTAGGGAGATGCTCTGCAGTCAAGAGCACTTGCTACTTGAGCAGAGGACCTGAATTTGGCTCCCAGCTTCCCCATCAGACTCACAATCTCCTGTAACACTGCCCTCTTCTGGCATCCTTGGGTACCTGCACTTACATGCACTTACTCATACACAGACACACGTAATTAAAAATAAGAAAATAATTACTAAAAAAAATCAATAAAATAAAAACACTGTAATAAATGTGGCCTTTTTATAGGGTGTGATTAAACACCTGTGTGCAGGCACATGTGTATGTATGTGTTTGTACATGTAGAGGCCAGAGAACCAACCTCAGGTACCATTCTATTTCATCTTTCCCGTCCCTACCCCCCACCTTTTCAAGACACAGTCTCTCATTCGCCTGGAATTCATCAAGCTAAGGTCTGGTTAGCCAGAGAGCCTAAGGGAGCCAACTGTCTCTGCCTTCCCAGAGCTGAGACTGAGAACACCACCCTACCTGGCTTTCTCTAATGTGAGATCTAGGAATCAGACTTGAGTCTTTACAAGCACTTTACCAACAGAACTATCTTCCCAGCCTCATCCCTTCAGGCAATGTCTGTCTCCACTCCACCAAACACACACACACACACACACACACACACACACACACACACACTATCCCACTATACTGCACTCACTCTTCTACTGCTGACATAAGATGACACAATGCCCACATCCGATGGGATGATATGAGATGAGTGATGAAGGGAGTGTGACGATGAGTTACGCTTCTATGTAAGGGGTGCCTGAACACAAGGCTGCTATAATGCATCAGCTGACCAGATCACCAAAAAGACTACTAAGTGAGTAAAGGGTTGGTAGCATATAGAGTATAGACAGATACATCAGGCAGAGGGACAACTCATATCCTAGCCAGTATGAGGCAGAACGGGGCTTCATTTCATCATGACACTCAGAAGAACAGCACACAATTTAAAACTTATGACATGATTATTTCTGGAATTTCCCATTTAATATTTTTGGGACAACAGCTGGCCACAGGTAACAAAAACCATGGACGTAAAGTCACTGTGAGAGAAGGCTACTACACACAAGGAAGAAAATGATGAAATACAAAATGCATAAGGAAGTGACACAAATACGCCTTGGAGCGACGTATGATTCCATGCTGAGATGCTCAAGGAGAGGCTGGCAGGGAGGCAGCTTGCTCCGGGCAGGCTGGGGACTGAATTGGACATGCAGAATTCCTCAGGGCGGTGGAGATGAGGAAAAGCAAAACCAAACAGTCTAGGAGAGGCAAGGCAGGAAGTCTACCGACAGTGCAACTTTGAATGTCACTGCTGCTGCCTGTAGAGAGCACGTGAGTTAAATCAGGACAAAGCTAGACTGCTGCACCAGGTCAGGAAAACTGATGCTATTTGACACACTATACCAGATAAACACCAAAAAGATGAAAGTGTATCAGTGGAGCTCATACCATAGCAAATGTACAGTGCCCAGGGGTCTGCTGTCAGAAGTGAGGCCATGTGGGAAGCTAGAGAATTAGAAAAGTGGGCACAGGAGACCAGCGATGAGAAAATGTCAGAGCTCTTCGAAAGGCTCACGCCCTGTTCACCTCATGATTTAGGGCCCAAGCAACAGAGGGAGCAAGGGAATCCTGGGAGAACAGCCAGCCTCAAGGACGATCCCACGACCCATTACCTACTTTTAATGGTCTAAGTGGAGAGTGTTGGCTTCAAGTCAAGCAAGCAAGCTCACATGCCTATGCCAAAACCATATTGATAGCAAAAGCAATTAATTTATCATTAAGAAAAAAAACCAACATTGGGAAACAGAAGCAGGAGGATCACAACTGAAGGCCAGTCTGGATCACAAATCAACTTCAAGGCTGTACAGAGACTCCGAGGCTGGCCCAAGTTCCGTAAGGAGACCCTGTCTTAAGAAAAGGATGGAGAGAGGGAGGGAAAATTTCTGCTATGAAAATCAACCCTGTTATTCTGATTTTTTTGTCTTTGCATCCTCCCCTCCCCCCCAGTTCTATCCCTTCCTTATTTAGCCAGTAAAAGAAGGTACAGCTGAAGCAAAGTGTGAACATACAGAACTCTAACCAAAAATACATTTCCCAACTCAGTAGTTAAGAACGCTTGTTCCTGCAGAGGACACCAACTCATTTCCCAGAATCCACATAGTGGCTCACAATCATTGCTAACTATAGTTCTAGGGCATCCAACCCCCTTTTCTAACATCCATGGACAACAGGCACACACATGGTACCCAGGCATATTCAGACAAAAGATTCATATGTATAAAAATATTTTAAAAAAATTTAAAACACATTTCCCTTCTCTACATTTCCTGGAATATGCAAAAGCAGTCCAATTCTCACAATTGTCAACTTTCTGTCCATGTAAACAATCTCACTTTCTTTTCAGTTACTTCATGGTTTCCAAATGCATTATTTCTTACTACAGTGCACGGAAGCAGGCCCCTGGTCTCTTAAAATAAGAGGAAGAACAACACAAGCACGCCTCATGTTTCAGTCTACTCTGATAGACCCAGTTTTCCTAAACTAAGTCTAACTTACTTTCTTTTTCTTTTTCTTTTTTTCTTTTCTTTCTTGCAGTCTGTTTTTGCTTGTTTGCTTTTATTTTGCTGAACAAATCTCATCACTTTAAAAAAAAACTATCATAGCAAAGTTCTGGAACAAAAATAAACTTTGGAGTTGGGGAGATGACTCAGTCAGTAAAGTCCCTGTTGTGCAAGCATAAGAGAGGTCCGGAGCTTGGATCCCCAATACGTACTCAAGTAAAAGTACAGCAGCATTAAGGAGGGGGTAGGATTTAACCCACTTTGGTCATTTGATGGGTCATAAATACTTGTTATTATTTAGGGGAGAGGTTACAAGTTGTTAAATAGGTTTTGGAGGTTACACCCAGGGATTTCTCTCTTTTTCTTTTCTGTATCCTTTCTCTCCTATGCAAGGGTGAAAAGACTTGAGGGAAAAAATGGGATATAGATATAATATAGAAATTATAAAGAAAAGGGACAGATTATTGAATATGCTCTTATATCTTTGTATACTGATACAAAATTAAGATTATACTTCCCTAAATCAGTATTGAACTTTGTATATTGATACAAAATTAAGATTATATTTGGCTACATTGGTATTGATCTTTGCATGTTGATACAAAATTAAGGTTAACTCTTTTTAAGGTATTGTACCTAGGTAACCCTTAAAAATGAAATGTGAAGTTTTGGCCTTTTGTTAGCAACTGTCATAAACTGTTTAGGATAATTAAGAAATGCAAACTAATAGTCATTCAAGCATGTCATTTGTTAGGTACTAGGGTAATCTATCACAGTTATTTTCTAAGTTAATCAGAAATCAAGTTGCTAAGAGACAAGCAAAATTTGCTTATCCAAATATAAGGAGATAGGTGGTCTTCAAAAACCTCAAGAGATCTGTAGAATATGGCATTCAAAGATGTTTTCTTAAGATTTTTTTGGTATTGAGACATGTCAGCTCCTGACAGCACCCCTTATTCTACTCCAAGTCAATAATGAGCATCGAAGAATCTCCAGTGGGAGATGGTTGAAATAGTGGCAAGCCTATCACTTGGCAAGAAATATCCCTTGCTTCAACTGTAGACAGAATGCTGTCCAAAAAGGACAAAACTTGGAAGCAGGTAAGTCGACAGCCTAGTTCTGCCAAGACAGGGTAAGCAAGTCCTTCATAATTCCTGCTCTACAATCAATGTCTGCCAGAAATGGGGCCCAAAGGCTGAAGATTGATGCTGTAATGTATGGAGAGAAAATGGGAACTGTCCAGGCAGCCACTGGTATGTCATTTTTTTTAGTTTTGAAAGCTGCTGGCCATGCACTTCCTGTATAATCAGATATATTTATACCTCTCAGGTATCTGATGTGGTTCGAGACTAGATAGTTATATTCTCACAGTTAAATTTTGAGTTGTTTAGGAAGTAAGAGGGTGTTATGCATCTAAGAAGATGTTTTTAAAATGGTGATACAAGTTAGGATGCTAGATACAGATCTTTAAACTCATGAAGATGGTTGCATAGTAGAATGTTAAAGTCAGTTGCTAAATACATATGGACTGTACATTGGAAATGTATGCTAAGCCTTATAATTCTCATAACTGTGGCCTAATTATTTTTGTTGTTTTGTATTGTATTTGTTGTTATTTAAAAGGGGGGAGGGGTAGGCACTCAGAAATAGGCAGATTCCTGCAGCTCATTGGTCAATGGGGGAACACAGACTCAGTGAGGGACCCTGTCTCCAAAGGTGAAGAGCCACAGAAGAAAACACAGCACCCTTTGGCATGCACATACTCAAACACACACACACACACACACACACACACACACACACACACACACACACACAACAGCTTTCATGCAACACAACATTAGCAACTAACAGAAGCTAGGCTTCCCATGAGCTATACTATGTCACTAAATTAAGTACTCAAGCTACGGAAATGTAGTTAGGTTTTTACAACTTACAGACTTAAACTTTTACTGGTTTTGTGTTTCTCAGAAAGGGCCCCATTCTAGAGCCCAGGCTGACCCTGAACCCCTGAAACAGGTGCATGAGACCAGCCGGCTAGTAAAACTTTTATAATCTGTTATAACTTAGTCAACACTTGAAATAAAAACTATTCAATGGTTGGACGTGAGGCAAATTTTGGCCTAACAAGAACCAACAAGAAATTAAATAAAATGTTACCAGGACTCAGGAAATGTCCAAAAGATTCAGTTCAAAGACAAGATCAACAGCTTTTGGCAGGTCTTTAAGAATGAACTGGTTTCCTGGCCTATATTTTAGAAGCATGTGCATGCTACTGGTTTGTCTTTTGGGGGGCTTTGGGGGGAGGTGTTTTTATTTTTGTTTTTGTTGTTGTTGTTTTGGTTTTTGAAGACAGGGTTTCTCGGTGTAACATTACTAGCTGCCCGGGAACTCGAGTTGTAGAACAAGCTAACCTCGAACTCACAGAGATCCCCCTGCTTCAGCCTTGACCCCCTTCCCCCACTCCTCATCCCCCCCTGCAGTGTGAGGATTAAAGGCATGCACCACCACGCCTAGCTCACTACTGGCTTTTCAATAAAGCAGACCAACATGCATGTAGGTAGGGACCCCACAGGGCGGAGCACATTTGGACGTGACTCAGGTCCCCCATGTGTACTGAATCACTGTGCTTTGACAGCTGCAAGAGCAGAAGTCCTCTGTGCCTTGACAGGGAAGAAATTGATCAGCAGCAGAAGAAAATATGACTAGAAGGAAAGGGGTATATATAGCTAGTGGTTCCTGAATGGGTGAGTATTTAGACTACACACAATGAACAAACACAGTAAGATGCCACCGACTTGAGCACAGGGAGGTGTTTAACACAGCACAGCCAACTTGACAGTAGCTTCAGCCCCAACCGACCAATCAACACTAAGCAAATTCAGGGATGGAATTAGAAGGGGGGCTCATTGGAAAGAAGGGATTCAGGCAGAGGGGCAGAACAAAGGAGAAAGGAATGGGGTGAATCTAAATATATTATATGAGTATATAAAATCTCAAAATTATTAAAAAAAATTTAAGTGTCTAAAAAATGTCATCAAGGGGCTGGAGAGATGGCTCATCGGTTAGGAGCACTGGCTGCTCTTCCTAAGGACGGGGGTTCAAATCCCAGCGGTTCACAGCTCTCTGTAATGGCCGGGCACGGTGGCACATGCCTATAATCCAGCACTCAGGAGGTGGAAGAAGGCAGATCTCTGTGAGTTCAAGGGTACTCTGGTCTACAAAGTGAGTCCAGAACAGCCAGGGATACACAGAGAAACACTGTCTTAAAAAACCAAAAAAAAAAAAAGTCATCAATAACCAACAAATCAATTCAATAGCAGAAAAACAATTTATAACTAGATATGTCCAGGAAAGAACACAAGTTTTTGTTTGTTTGTTTTTTGTTGGTGGTGGGTTTTTTTTTGGGGGGGGCAATAGTGCTTTTCTCTGTGTAGCTCTCTGGCTTTCCTGGGACTCATTCTACAGACCAAGCTGGCCTAGAACTCAAGAGATCCACCTGCCTCTCCAGTGCTAGAATCAAAGGCATGCACCACCAACAACTAGCGGTGTGAAAGAATACAAGTTTTTTTTTTGTTTTGTTTTGTTTTTTGGTTTTTTGAGACAGGGTTTCTCTGTTTAACAGCCCTGGCTGTCCTGGACTCGCTTTGTAGACCAGGCTGGCCTTGAACGCGCAAAGATCCGCCTGCCTCTGCCTCCCAAGTGCTGGGATTAAAGGCGTGCGCCACCACCGCCCGGCTAGAATACAAGTTTTAAGAAAACGCACGTGATCCCAGAGCACTCAGCAGGGAGGTAGAGACAAGTGGATCCGACTTTGAGGACAACCTGGTGTACGGAATGAGTTCCAGGACAGCCAGGACCACACAGAGAAATACTATCTTGAAAAAACAAAGAAAAAAAATTTTTAAAGAAAGAAAACATGGTTTAAAATACTTCACTCTATTTAACAGTGAAAAATCTTCATGGCCAAAATTATGAAACAGAGCATGTTATCAAAACCAGATTTCACTATCAAGTTCTGTGGGGATCCCAATGGCTAAAATATGCTCATATCCAAGGACTCTGTGGCTACGGGGTGGGGGTGGGGCAGGGGAAGTCAGCTGGCTGCAGATAAGCCTGCCCCCGGGTCTTGAATCTCCACAGACTCTGAAGAGAGGAAGGGTCAGGCAGGAGAGGATGACAGTTCCACCAGCTGACAAATTCCAGAGTCCTCAAACAACAGATCATAAAAGCCCTGGGCTCTGTCACCCGCAGTAAGGTAGGATATGACCAGGGGACAGGCCTAAATAACCTCTCTTCTTTTAATGACAGGTTCTCCCTCCCCATCCTGGATTCTTCTTTCCAACCACAGAATGTTCATGGTCATGCCTACCCACATCCACCCTGCAAGCCCTGAAGGGCATCCTGCCTCTGCAGCACTCTGCAGCCTGCCCACATTGCCTGGTGCTGTCTGGACACTCACTTGCCCTGTGGGGCTCCAGTGGCTTCCTGAACCTTCTACTTCGCTTTTCGTGTCTTATACTTTGCAGCTCCACTCTCGACTGAACCTCAAAAGTACACATTGCGGGGGCTGCAGAGGGTCGGGGTAACACAACGGTCAAGCATTCACCTAGCATGCCCCAGGTCCCGAACCATTCAGCCTAGTGTTTGGAGCATGCTTGCAGTACTCTACCACCTAGTGATAGCCTTGACCCTCTTTTCACTTTCAGTTTCAAGATGAGCTTACTAAACTCCCCCAGACTGGCTTTGAACTCTCTTTGTAGTCCAGGCAGGCCTCAAAACTGTGATGATCCACCTGTCTCAGTCCTGACTGGCTGGAATCACAGGCCTGTCCCATCAGGTCCGTCCTAAATGGCTACTTATGTCACGTGGCTAGACAAGCTCTCCATTTCCCAGGTAGTGTTGGTAAGACACTGAAAATGACAGACTCCAGATGGATGACCCAAAACTCCTAACCTTCCTGTACCCCTCAAGTGCTGGGATTACAGGCACATGCCACCAGGCCTGACTAAACAACATCAATTTCCCAAGTCCTGTGTAAGAGTTTTCTTTTTGTTTTCTTGAGCCTCATGCAGCCAGCCACTCACTCTCCGGTTTCTTTTCCTTTCAATCCACTTTACTCAGGCACACCAACACCCTTTTTGAACTCCTCCATCTGAACTGATGCTATTGAATAAAAACACTACAGGGAACAGGGGTGCTCTGGCTGACATGCCTTTGTGTATTCTTCTCATTGGGTCCAATTTTCTGCTTCCTTTTATGCTTATCATACTTGTTTTGAGCAACCTCAAGTCCATGTGAGTCAGCCCATGTGTTTAGAAAACAAAGATGTAGCAAGCATCCAAAAACCCCTCTCACTCATCTTGAAAGATAAACTGTTTGGTTTTGTTTTATCTCCCAATCCCTTCCTCAAACCAGAGTGAAAACTTCATAGCAGTGGGTGAAGGGAAGGAAACTATGGAATGAAATTCCAAGAAGCCTCCCAAGTTCTAGCCCTCTCCACCATCACCCTCTGGCCTCTAGGAGATGGTCAGAACAGGAACACTAGAGAGAAGCCTTCGGAATTCAAATCCCTGGTCCATATCTCAGCTGGGGTATGATTCTGAGCATGTTGCCTGGCTTCTCTCCAAGTCAGTCTGTCCACCTAGAAATGAGGGTCCGACTCCACTCCGGATACAAAGTACTTCACAACTGGCCAAGCAGGTACCATGCCCACATCAGTTCCAATCCAGGCTAGGACAGGGACACCTGTACCACTGTCTCCATCTACTTCCCAAGACGCATACATACAGGCTGCCTGCCATGGCACAGCAAATCTTGTTTTAACTGAAATTCACGTAAATGGACAGCTTCAAATCGAAAGCGAAACAAGGTTTTTGGCTTGTTTTGATTTTGGTTTGGTTTTTGTATGAATGAAGTGCACGCATTTTGGGTGACAAGAGCATAGACTTCCACTGAGCAGCTCAGGCCCTCTCATCTCTAACTTTACATCTCTGTTCAGTTGCGCTACACTGACCAAGAGTGCAGTGCTGTCTGCAGAGCTGGCTGCCGGAAAGGCCACGTTTTACAAGACACAATCAAATGTCCTGTGGTGGCCCATATCTTAACAGAGAAAAAAGGCTTTCTATAATCCCCACTACGGGGGGGGGGGGGGCTATGAAAAGGTTTTAAAGATCTCCACATGCCATCCTTAGATATTCTGTTTGAGGCCAGCAGAAACCACTATCGGCATGGGATTTTATTACCAGACATTCATCAGCTCCCTGAACTCCCTATGTGTAGGAAATGTCAACACCACCCACTGAACGTCTCTATTTTGCTTTGTTGTTCTCACAAGTAAAAGATAATGCTAAGTTAAATATATTCTTTGTGGGGTATGCGGGCGTGGAGGCATGAGTGATGAGTCAGGCCCTCATTCTGTAACCCAGGCTGGCCTGGAAGTCACTATTAAGTCTAGACTGGCCACCAACTCCTGGGATCACAGGTAGAGTCCCATGTTCAGCCTAAATATTTCTGGAGAACAGACAGGAATGTGTGTGTCTTTATACTCAGCTTTTGACCTGAGTCAAAGAAAGCAATCCTTAACACATGTGAATATTAAATTTTTTGATAAAACAACAGACTCTTTGGCTACCTTTTTCCCCCCTCTTTATTATATTGCTTTAAGTGCGTACAAACTTAGCTGGCATCCTTTTGCCTCTTCTGCCCCCTAATAATATTGTTTTAGCCTGCTTAGAATTAAGCCTGTTTAGAATTAACATGAATCCTCTTCATTTTAACTAGTTAGAAATCTTAGGAGCATTAAATATACACAAAGCTACTAATCAAACACCTGCAAAAACCACCGTACACAAACAGAGAGAACCAGAGGACCCTTTACAAGCAGTGATTACTCAATGGAAGCTGTAACTGAAAGATGGATACTCCCCTCCCCTGACTTTCAAAGCCATGGTATCCTCAAAGAAATGCCAGCTTTACCCAACTTCGGGAGTAATCGTCAGCAATACTGAAGTGCTGGACCAGCTCTAAGCCTGCTACTGAACTGCACAAACACGTTGGCATTGGTAATGCTGGCCCTACTGTGCGCAGTACACAACCATTCTAACTATGGCAGAACAGAAAGAGAATGTAGAGTGGTTTTGTTTTGTTTTGTTTTTTGTTTTTTAAGGTTAATTATTCTGGCGACTCTTAGAATAACTTCTAATTGAGAAGCTGTAACTATGAGGTCCCATCAAGAGCCTCTCTAGCTGTTGGAGAACGGAGTTCTGGAATTTCCCCCTCTGCTTGCCCATTCCTAGCAATCCTTAAATCCAAATATCACCTTTTAATGACCCCAGAGGAGTGCTGCTGGCCTCCAATGAGTTCAGAACTCCATCTAAATCTTCATTTAGCCTCCTAATAAATGTTTAAGGAATTAACGAGAAACCTAGCCTCTGAAAGCCACAGCTGGCTCCCCTGCTCCACCCCCCTAGTCTTCCTTCATAAAAGGAAGCTGAAAGACCCTGATCAGAGTCAAGCAATCCAGAACCTTAGAGACCTGATCCACGTGCAAGAGGGAATGACAGTCGGGAGGTCTAGGCAGTGGCTCAAAAAATGGGACACGCACTCCCCCGAAAAACGCTAGTCGCTCGCTGCGGTACAACTGTCCCGCAAAGAGCGGAAGCGGATGGTCGGAAACCAAATCAGATCTGCAGGGATCCCAAGGCCCCAACCCTCTTCCACCGCCCTCCTTCCTGTTTATGGATCCGCTCCCACAACTCCGACTACCAAAGGGAAAGCAGACATCTCCGAAATATGTCAACGCATGACACAACTTGAAGAAGCCGGCTGTTCCTTGGCGCGTTACAACACGCCAGGCTCACACTGGCAAACAGGCTCACTTTAATTACTTTTCATTTACTACGCCACACTTCCCTTCCAGGGCCCCCGCAAAGGCCGAGTTAGTGAGAACTGGGGAGCCCCAGTAGAGGGAACCGAAATGTGTGGGCGGAGAGCCAGACACCAGGCTCTGCTCGCACAGGCGCAGAACCACGGTTGGCACCGCCTCTCGGGCTGCAGCAAGCCAGGGTCGCGCAGCACAGTAGCCGGGGCCGCGACACTGCACGGAGAGGACAGGGCTGGCGGAGGGACGGCCACCTTTGTCTGTGCCTCCCCACCCACCAGGGCGCAGAATGTTTCCACGGAGAGGCCCGTGACCTGGTTCATGCTCAGGATTCGCTCGCCGGCGCCTCTGATCTCCCACTTCCCGCGCGCCAAGCACCGCTCCCGGGCGCATCCCAGCGCTCCAGCACTACGGTCGCGGGTCCCTGGGCCAGGAGGGCCACCGTGCCCGCTGCAACCACAGTGCGCGTTGCAGAACCCGCTCCTTCCAAGACAGTGTTTATCAGCACGCTCGGGCCCGGCGGGGAAGGCGCGACAGCCCCGCACACGCGTGCACAGCCCCGGCCGTGTCTCACCTGCTTGAACCGTGTCCGAGAGGTCGTGCCCCGGGGCTGCAGTCCTGGGAAACTCCTTCAGCTTCCTAGCGCTCAAGTTCAAGCCCCCAGAGTTGGCCGCCTCCTCCAGCGCGCGCTCCAGACCACGGTTCAAGGGCAGGTGGAAGCCCGCGCCGCCCGTGCCTCCGTGATGCTGGTGGTGCTGGTGGAGATGCGGGTGCAGGGCGGTTCCCGAGAGGGCGGGCGCGAAAGCTTGGGGTTCGCTTCCCGGAGTCGCCATCTTCTCCCGGTACCCCCCCGCCCCGCCGCTCCCGCAGGGGGTCACAGGTTACCCCGGCGGCCCCGAGTCCCCGCTGCGCTTCCTCGCAAGCCGCGGGATGGCGGGAGGGGCGGCGGGCGGCGCCGAGCTGGAGGTGGCAGCTCAATCGCGAAGGTTTCCAGCCGGGGAAGCCGCGGTGGCGGCGGCGGCGGCGCGCATGTGTCTGTCTGCTCGCGCCCGCGCCCCCGCCCGCCGCTCCTCCTCCTCCGCAGCTTCTCTGCGCTCCTCCCCCGACCCGGGCTGCAACTGGATGCGCGTTCTGGGTGACTTTCACTCGGGCCCCGACCCCACTGGGTTTTTGCATCTGCCGGTCAGGGTTTTTTGTTGTTGTTTGTTTTTGTTTTTTTTTTTTTTTTAAGCCGTTTGCGAAACGGCGGCGAGGCCAGAGGTGAGATCTGAATTACAAAGTCTCAGCGGAGAGAGTAGTTCTTTCTGGCTGTTTGACCCAGAGTCGCCCTCCCTCCCCCACCCCCAAGGCAGTTTTTTCCACTGTGGGTTTATCCCTCACTGACGCCCCCTGGCATTTAGGTGCTGACCACTCACATTTCTCTGACTGTATCCAGGAAGTCTGGGAGTGGAAAAATTGCTTCCTTCAATTGACAGAGGAAGTTAAACTGAGCCGACAGCACCCCTGAAAAGGTGGAATGGGAGCCGGGCGGTGGTGGCGCACGCCTTTAATCCCAGCACTTGGGAGGCAGAGGCAGGCGGATCTTTGCGAGTTCAAGGCCAGCCTGGTCTACAAAGCGAGTCCAGGACAGCCAGAGCTGTTAAACATAGAAACCCTGTCTCGAAAAACCAAAAAAAAAATTAAAAAAAAGAAAAGGTGGAATGGAGATTTTGCACCTTCACTGCAGACCGCAGGGACCAGATTTCAGTGCAATAGGCAAATCTACAGGAAGGAGTTTGAGAAAGGGTGAGTTTTGTGATAGAATACATTGTCATGTGAGGGAGAAGACTGATTGAGCGCCAAATTAGATAGTACCCCAAGAGTTAGAAAGCCAATAACCTAACGATTCAGAGGTTCACATCTTAAACTTAAGTCTATTCGCTTACGTGCACATTTTCAGTGTACGCCTTACTGTCCATGTGGGACACAGGAACTGCCATGTCTGATTGCAAACAAACGTGCTGCCATGGGTGACCTCCAGTGGGCGCCCGAGCCAGGGCTTGCACACCATGGAAGAGCCAGAGGATATGTGTCACCTAAAGGCGGCCTAGCTGAAAGACTGATAAAGCTCCACCCACTCCCTTCCCACAACTTGAGAGCCACCTCCCTGGGACTGCACCCAAGGCTCTGATACCCTCTATGGGGTGGCTTGGCTTGGGGAAGTGAGGCTGGAGTGAAGTACCGACATGATACAACTTTATCATACAATGATGCAGACCTGTGAGAGTCTAGGCAGCAGCGTGGAACAAGTGACTTCATGGGCCCAGCACTAAGTATGATGTGATCTATGTCACTCGTATGGACTTTACTACAGGGCGACCCTTAATTCCTGAGATTCCAGGCTGAGAGCAAATCATACTCATGCCGGAAGAAACAGGCGCCACCTACTGGTGCGCCTCCCCACCCCCATCCCCAATCTTCCTGTCTCTGGCTCCTTTCCCTTCATGTCTCTCAAGGTCTTTAAAAACTATGCTTCAAGCTTAGTTTCTTGGGGGTGGGGAGTTGTTTGTTTGTTTTGTTTTGTTTTGTTTTATCACCCTGTTCTGTAGGCTGTCTCTTCGTTCAGTGCTTTCTTTATGGCGTAGAAGCATTTTGATTTCATCAATCTTGCTTGTCAGTTTTTACAGTGATTTCCCATGGGTTTAGGGCCTCTTTTCAGAAAATCCTTCCCTATTCCTGTATCATGAAGGCTTTTTTTCCTGTTTTCCTTTGACAGTTTAAGGGTTTTGAGCCTTTGATCCATTTTAAATTGAGTTTTGGGTAGGGTGAGAGACAGATCCAGTTTAATTCTTCTATATGTACAGTCCAGTCTTCCCCAAATCATGTGCTGGAGACCTTCTTTTCTCCAGTGTGTGTTTTGGGCACCTAGTGAGATAGCTGCAGCTGCATCGATTCATTTCTGAATCTTCTGTTCCTTTGATTTCCATGTTCTTGTGGCAACACCATGCTGTGTTTCTTCCTATGGTGCTGTGATATTTAGAATCATGTATTGCCATTCCTCCAGCATTCCCTTTTTGATCAAGATTGCTCTGACTATCCAGCATCTTTTGATATTTAAGTTGTTAATATCTAAGATGTTAAAAGGATACCAAAAAAATTAAACACCCAAGAAACCAATCCAGTCAACAAATGGGCAAATGAAATGAACAGATACTTCTCAAAAGATAAAGTACAAATAGCTAAAAAAAAAAAAATGCAGAAAATGTTCAAAGTCCTTAGCCATGCGGAAATACAATCAAAACTTTCCCAAGAATCCATCTCAGCCCCAGATAAAATGGCCAGCATTAAAACAAGCAGCATCAGATGCTGATGAGAATGAAAGAGAGGAGCGGAAACCCTTGGGCCCTTTTGGTGATATTATCAACTAGTATAGCCACTGTGGATACTGTGGATAGGAAGGGTCTTGAAAAACTAAAATAAAAGTAGAACCACCGTGTGATATTATATTATAGACTGTCATGGAATATTGAAAGATGATGGGGCAGAATGCCAGGTGCAGAAAATAGAAGAAAAAAGCAAAACAAAACAAAACAGGACATCCATATAAAGAGTTCTGACCAGCTGCAGCATTCCTGAGACTATACCCAAAGGCATCTAAGTCAGTGTACTACAAATGTATGCACATCTGTGGCACTATGGGCAATTCATAGAATCAGCCAAGGAATATCAATGGATGAATGGATAAAGAAAAGGCACTGCATATACACAGTGGAGTTTCATTCACCTGTAAGGAAAAATGAAATTGTGTCATTTGCAAGGAAATGGATAGAGCCAGAGAACATCACACTGTGCAAAATATTCCAGACTCAGAAAGACAAATACCACACATGGACTTGATGAGAGTGAAGGGACTTGTTTGATGGGACACTGGAGATAATGGAAACAAATATGATAAAAGAAAATAGCTAACTTTAACAAAAACATCATTATAAAAATATCACTTTATACAATCAATATACACTGTCCTACTTTGTTTTCTATTGCTGTGATAGAAACCATGATGTAAAGCAATTTAGGGAGAAAAGAATTCCGCTTATAGCTTGTCCATCATGAAGAGAGATCAGAGCAGGAACCTAGAGGCAGGAATTGAAGTGTTCCTTGAGGGGACGCTTCTTACTGATTTGCTCCTCATGACTTGTTCATCCTGCTTTCTGATACAACCCAAGACCACCTGTCCAGTCATGACACTGACTACAGTGGGCTGGGCCCTCCCAAGTCAATCATCAATCAAGAAAATGCTCCCATAGACTTGCCTGTAGGCAAGTCCGATGGAGGCATTTCCTCAGTTGAGGGTCACTCCTCCCAGATGACCCGAGCTTGTGTCAAGCTGACAAAAAAAAAAAAAAAAAAAACTAACCAGTCCATACACTAATAAAAGGGTCTAAAGGGGCTCTGAAATTATTTAAGATAAATGAAAACGTATTTACATCATACAAAAATTCAGAGACTCTTCTTACTTTCCCGTCCTCAGTTGCTTTTTGCCTAAAATCTAGGAGAGAGAGACTATTTTTTTCCCAGTGAACTACAAACCTAGTTCAGAACAAGGATGATAAGAAAACACTCTCCATACAGGGCATAAATAACTTATTTTAAATAAAAACAAATAAATAATCCTTTCTTAAGGGGAACAATGATAATGGTCTGTGTTTTGCTTTAAATATTCAAGTCTTCCTGAAGCACTATCCTGGTCACTGTAGTCTGTTATCCCTTGTGCAGATTTCTAATCTGCAAACTCTGTGATTGACACCAAGGTCCTCTTAGCATCTCTCTCCTTCCCAGCATCTCAGAATCTGAAGAACCCTGCATGTAAAGGCTGCACAATGCACCATAACAGGTTGCTGTTCGCTGATGCATCTCTAAAGTTTTAAATGATATTTCTGCACAAAGGAGTTATTTTTTTCTTCAAATTGAGGGGAATACTTGGCTCTTGAAACTAATCTTGAATATCTCTAAAAATCAGGAAAAGTAACAAGCCCTTTCAGATGGCTCTCATTCTGCTCCATTGTTTCCTCAAAAGCATGGGCATGTCTTTTTTTGTTCAATACCCAGTTTATTTCTTCTAATAGCAGCGTCCTCTCTAGTCCAACTTCTGTCTCTCCACATATAATAGTCCATTAGCTGTGGCCATGTGTCATTGCTGCTTAATTGGTAGATGTTCTCACAGCCATGTTGTAGAGCACCCAAAAGATCCTGACTGAGTTTTCTCCCAGGCTCTGGGGTTCCAGGTTCTCATCTTTGCTTTCTATGAACTGTCTAGTAACCAGTGGGCCTCCCAGTCTCCAAACTTGACATCTCCCAGTCCTGCATCCTCATCATTTACCTATCCATGAACTAAAAACTCTCACACACACACAAAAGTCAATCAAACATGTAAAGATTGTTTTTCCTTGTCATTCTTCCTGAAACAATATGCTACTGGGAACTATTATACATTGACTTAGATATTATAGGGAGTCTAAAGAGAATTTAATGTATGTGGGGGGCTATAGGACTTCAACATCTTCAAGATTCAGTATCCATAGGACAGTGCTACATCAAATCTCCTGTGGAACCACTATAATACATTGTATACTGAAAATCACCAGGAATTCTCTTTGGGTGGAAACCCAAAGTCATGTCTGTGCTTCATGGTCCCCTCTGTCCAAAGCTAACTGGACAAGAGGATATTGACACCAAGTCCAGTAGTCATCCATGGTTGATGAGTTCCCCTATCTATCTCCTGATTGAAAATCCAATCAAAAACACATGGAGACCACAATCAAATGAGAACAGGTGTTTGACCCCAAGGTAAGCAGAACCTGACATTATTTACATTTACTTACTTCATGTTCTCTAACCTCTCTTCCTTAAAAAAAAAAAAAAAAAAGAGCCAGAATATTCCCTAATGAACACCTCCCCTTTCTGGTCACTCCCATCACATGCTCTCAGCACTAAAGTATTCTCTTTGTAATATATCTGTAAATATTTGTCAGTAAATATCTGTAAGTGATAAGACCATTCATTAGACTTCAAGGGCAGGGATTGGGCCTTTTGTTTTCATCCAGTGCCTGGATGAGTCAATAAATCATGTTGTCTGACTGAGGTCTTTGAATTTTGCAATGCAACTAAAACTATCAACAAGGATTTCTCTGAATATTATAAATGTTACTATGCTGGATGTGTTTCAGTCATTTTTCTAGTGTTCCAGAACACTAGTCTGTAAATCAGTTTAGTGACAAAATGACCCTAATAAAATGAGAAAAATTAGGACAAGTTTGATAATTTTTTTAATTGAATGTATTGAATTAAAGAATTGTGTATAGTCTTGAGACTGTGCCTTTCCTACTTTTTTCTGGCAGGAAAAAAAATGAGACACTGATAATTAGTTATAATATCAATATATCTTTTTGTAAAAAAAAAAAAA